>OZ018388.1:78191666-78380353 GCA_963969525.1 Ontholestes murinus
AGAGGTACAGTACGTAGAATAATTTGCCTTCTAATAGAGTATAGATGGTCTACGCAAGAAAAAGTTAAACAGTGTATTCTTATGACTATTTCACACCTAATAAAAGAAAGTTTATATTTCTAACTTTCTACATGAAAGTAATAAATTCGAGGGAGAGACTTACAGTCCGCGTAAGTCTAACTCTTGGGAATTTTGCCGCTACGAAGGGTTTTTCTGGAGCGACTCGTTGTGCGTGTAAGTGTTGAATAAAAACCTGCGATATTCAAGGTTTCCGCTACTTAAATGACGCGCCAAACATGCCTATCATTCGAAAATGAGTGAAGAACTTTAAAGACAACGCTACAATATTAGAGAAACCATAAACGGATCGACCAAGATCATCAATAACGCCTTAGATAGGATAGTGTTAACCAGTTTTTTTCATGACAATTATTAATTAATATCCAGCATTTTATTATTATTAAATACTTATGTATTAAGTGACTTTAATTTTTTAACAGTTTTTGTTATAATTGCTGCTATTATTAGCGTAAGGTACGGATTATTATGATTAATACCACTCTTGACATATTATTGTAATTACATGAAGGACGAGGATTTACATTACAATTAAAGCGAACGATATAATGAAACATGGGTCGGAGGCATGTAATTAACTCATGTCGTCATTAGTCTAAGTATACGGTAAAGAAACCGCAATTAACCGACATTAATTTAACGTAATTATTTAAGTGGTGTTGAGTTTACAACATTGATAAGAGTATAGAGCACGGATCTTATCGATTCGATTATTTCAAAATATGTATTACTCATTATGTAATGTATTTTAGTGCATTATTTAATTATAATTTTCAGCGACTTAATTTGGTGCAAAACTTATTATAAGAATTAGAAAATCAGATAAATATTTATTACTTAAATTCTTAAAACTTGAAAATTTTGATGTTTTACCATCTTGCTTTATGATGTAGTAAAAAGTGAAACAATACTTGGAAAATGGAAATAAACAAGACGGAAAATTTTCTTTTTGCAATTAACAAGAAAAATTACGAGAGTTTTAGATATTTTGTTGAGCCAAGTTTCAAGAAAAGAATTAAATGATCTAGAATTCTCTGAATCGTTTAAGAAAATTGTTACGATTATGATGAATTTTGGAAATCTAAAAAGTCCTCTAAACTTCAAAAACAATTCTAGCAATCTCTGGAAAGTTACAGAAAACTGCAACAATTGGTTAATAATTGAAGGAACCCTGAGGAGAAATTAAAAGCTGTATGAAAATTTTAAAAATTTCAAAGTAAAATTGTTGAAAATTTTAGAAATCTCGATGAATAATCTTAAAGCCTGTAAGAAAATGACTAAAAATTCTAATTTTTAACTGACTGGATTCACCCTATGCACATTTGAAAAAAAAAATACAAAATAAATCACATTGAGAGAAATAAATAAATAATAATAAAATAACAAACTCATATAAACTACTTAATAACTAAACAACAATTAAAGAGTGTCTAGATCTTGTAATTTTTGTAATTTATTTGTGCTTTCAAAAAATTTGTTCTAGAGTTTCAATTTTCTTTCCAACTGCAAAAATTTTGTTCGAGGCTTTTAGAAATTTTCAATATCTTCTTCTTTCATTTCGCAAAATATTTGCAGGAATTTCTATTTGAAACTCAAAGAATTTGTTTTAAGAAATCTAGAATTTTCAAACAATTATTTTGGGTAATTTCTCGCTAAAATTACGAGTATTTCTTTAAAATTCGTAGATTTTTTTTCTCTGTAACATTCCTCTTATAAATTACAAGACTTTCTTTCGAGATTCTATAACTTTCTAACAAATGTTTTCTTTAGACTCTTAGTTTTCTAAAAAAATACTTCAGGCTGCAAGAGTTGGATGGATTTTTAAAAATATTTTCTTTCACTTCAAAGGAATTTTCCAAAATTTCCCTTACTTACTCTAATTTTCCAATAACTTTCCTTTCTTTTTTAGAACAAATTTTTAAATAATTTTTATTATAAATTACATTTTTTAGATTTCTATAGCTTTCCAATAATTGTTTGACTTCTAAATTTCTAGCAATTTTTCTGTTAAATTCCAAGAATATTATCTTTCTTCTAGGTTTAGGTTTTCTTTCAAACTACAATAACCTCTTTAAATTTTAAAGTAATATTTAGTAACTTTACATTAATTTTACAAGAATTTAAAACAATTTTCTCTTACAAATTACATTTTTGTCTTGCTTGAAAAAAAAATTATTAGAAACTGAAATTGAAGAAGGGTGAAAATTCTAACAAATCTTAAATATTATAGAACCCTCAAAAACAAATTAAAAATAGAACCTGCTGGAAATTTATAGAAATCTAAAAGGGGAAAATTTTCACCAATTTTTCAAGATAATTCTAGAATTTTCAAATTCTAAAAATCTTAAATCATTGAAGAGAATTCTTGCGATTATAATGAATTTTAGAAATCTGATAAATTCTAGAAACCTTGAAGAAAATTCCAACAATCTTGAATATTGTAAAACCCACGAAGAAAATTCTTCCAATTAATTTATTTATTTATTTATTTTGCTTTACATGTCCATTTAAAGAAATGTTCTAACAATTTATATAAATATATACAACACTTAAAAATTATGAAGAGAAACTACTGGAAAGTTCTAGAAACACGGAAAAGAATTTTTTTTAAACTTCTAAAAAATTCGATAAAAATTAAATAACTTTAGAATTCTGTGCAACGTTGAAGAAAATTGTTACGATTATAATGTATTTAGAAGAAGGCTGAGAATTCGAATAAATATTAAAATTTGTAGAACTCTTGAAAACAAATTTTTGAAATTAAGAAGCGAAATCGCTGGTAATTTCTAGAAATCTGGAATTGGAAAATGTTCACCAATTTTTCAAGATAATTCTAGAACTATCAGATTCTAAGAGTCTTGAAAATTTCTCAGATCATTAAAAAGAATTCTAGAAATCTGATAAATTTCAGAAAGAGAAAGCTTTGGAAGCTATTGAAAATGGTAGAAAACTCTTTGAAATAGAATACAAATGGTTGAAAATTGAAGGAATCTGAAAGAGACATTAAAAATTGTTTGAAAATTCCAGAAAATTTACTAGCAAATTAAAAAAAAACTCGCAAATAAAATTCTAGAAAACCAAAGTATATACTATAAACATAGTAAATTTATTAATTCAGAGTGAGTATGGATTACTACGTAGTAATGGTCACATGCATTCTCTCTATTTAATGAAAACATTTTTGGAAATTTAAATTCTAAAATAGAAAAATTCTAAAATAGAATCTTTCAAGAAAATTCTTCCAATTAGGAGGAGTAATTTATTAAAGTTTCATAAATCTAAAAGGAAAAAATATTCAGCTATTTGTCAAGGGAAGAAAATTTTACAGTTCATAAATATTTGTAACTCTGAAGAAAATTCTTAGGATTATATATATGAAAAAAATTCCATGAATCTCTGAAAATGATAGATTATTCTTTAATATATAAAACAAGTAGTTAATAATTGAAGGAATTCTGAAGATGAATTAAAAACTATTGAGAAAAAAAAATCTGAAAAATTTAGGACCTCTCAAAAAGATTATGATGAATTTTAGGAAACTGAAAAAAAAACTCAAATACTAATTATTGCAATTAAAAAGAGAACTTGCTGGAAATTCGTAGAAATCTGGAAGAGGAAATTTTTCACCAATGTTTTAAGATAATTCTAGAATTCTCATAATCTAGAAATCTTGAAAAATCCTTGAATCATTGAAGTCTTGCGACTATGATGGATTTTTAAAAATCTGATAAAATATTTGATGATTTATTTATTTGCTTATTTATTTTTACCCAACAGCCAAAAAGGCCAATTACAGAGTAAAATTAGCATTAAAATTTAAATCAATAATTAAAATTTAGGCATTTCCTTCGTAATACATCTTGATAAACCCTAGAAACCTTGGAGAATATTCCAACAATCTTGAAAATTATAAAAATCAGGAAGGAAATTCTTCCAATTAGGAAGAGAAACTACAGGAGGGTTCTAAAAAGCCGGAAAGGAATTTTTTCAGCAAAATTTCAAGAAAAGAATTAGATAATTCTAGAATTCTCTGAATCGTTGAAATTTTTTTTTAAGATTATGATGATTTTTAAAAATCTAAAAAAATCCTAGAAACTTCGAAGAAACTTCCATCCATCTGAAGAGGAATGACTTCTAAGTTACAGAAAACTCTTTAACTAAAAGTGTTAGAAAATTCTAGAAATTTGGAAGAAAAATTGCTTGAAGCTTCACGAGTCCGCAAATTAAATTTTAGAAATCTGGATGAGAAAACTTAAAGCCTGGAAGAAAAATAACTGAAAAATTCTGATGTTTTGCTATTTTGCTTGAAAAAGAGGAAATATTTCTTAGAAATGAAAATTTTAATAAAGCTTAAAAATTGTAGAATCCTCGGTAACAAATTTTTGCAACTAGGAAGAGGACTTGCTGGAAATTTCTAGAAATCTGAAAGGAGGAAAACTTCCGACAACTTTTTAGGATAATTCTAGAATTCTCAGATTCTAGAAATTGAATAACAGAAAATAACTTTTTTATACTACTTTTTAATGTGCTACGAAGTGAACGCCTCGAAAATTCAAGATTCTAGAAATGATTGAAGAGAATTCTTACAATTATGATGAATTTCAGAAATATGATAAATCCTAGAAACCTTCAATAATATTCCAACAATCTAAAGAGGAAGCTCTAGAAAATGGCAGAAGACTCTTTGAAATGGAATAAAGGTTGAAAATTTAAGAGACATTGAAAATTCTAAAAATGTGGAGGACAAATTACTAGCAAATTCTGAAATTTGCAAATAAAATTCTAGAAATCTCAAAGAAAATTTTCAAAGCTGAGAAGAAAAATTAATAGAAAAATCTATATTTTATCGTCGTGGTAACAAATAAAACAATTTTTGGAAAATGGAATTAAGTGAAAATATTTTAAAAATTTTAAATATTTCGAAGAAAATTCTTACAAATAAAAAGAACAATTGCTTTGAAGTTTTAGAAACGTCGAAGGGTAATTTTTTAGCTATTTTTCAAGAGAAGAAAATTTTAGTAGTCTTGAAAAATTATCAAACCCACGAAGAAAGTTCTTATGATAATAATAATAATAATGTGTCTTTATTTTCAAAGTGTCAAAAACATAGTGGGATTTGAGAGATATGATTAGATATCTAAAGACTAAAATATGCTTTATATAAGCAATAAATATATCAATGAATACCTGTAACAGCATTTGGAAGCAGCATTGATGATGTACATTTTTGGGTTTGAGTGGAAGACCCTTCAAAGAAGTGAACTCCGCCCGTCCTCCCTTCAGTCAAAATTTTGAGTATATTTTATTATTTTGTAATATATTTTTTGTGATATTTATTTTATAAGAAAGGAGTGCAAAGATAGAATAAAGAATATATGAAAAAAAAAATCCAGAAATGTTTGAAAAAAGATAGATAGTTCTCTAATATGGAATACAAGTGGTTAATAATTCAAGAAATTCTAAGGAAAAATTGTAAAGTATTGATAAGAAAAATTGTTAGAAAATGTAGGACCTCTCAAGTAAAAAAAATCTGTATGAGAAATCCAAAGAATTTTTCATCATAATGGTTAGTCTTCGCCTACGGGTAAATATAATTGGTATATGTTGTGTTCCGACTTACCTAGTCTATGGAGAAACACCTGAAACTTCACGACCCTATAAAAATAGTTTGCTTTCTCGTGCTGTCCTTTCGATATATTATTCTATTAGAATTTCTAGATGACAGTCTGTAATGATAAATTTCACCATTACAGATTCCCCCTGTCCTCTAGAGAGGAGAGGAGACCTGTAGATGGTCATCATCAAAGGTATAATTCCAAGTACTAAGTTACAAACTACATATTACTGAACAAGAATATTTTTTTGACTAAGACGATAGATCAACGAACGCACTCAATTCAAGATCAGCAACAACCAAAACCTTCTGTACCAAATAAAAAAGAAAACAAGCAACTAACAACCCAACTTACACCAGTACAAACACTTACTAACTAAACAACAATAACTATGTAAAATGTATTAGAAGAGTAATATCAAATAAGATGCCATCAATTCTTATCAGTATGTATTTGCTTTAAATTTGTATCATGCCCTATTCCTCTAAACCTACCATCCACATCAATCAATTCATATGTCCAGGGTGAGATCTTCTTAGATATAATAAAGGGACACACTTTGGAGCTAATTTCGCGGAAAAGTTCTTAGTCGTATCGGAGAGACAATAATTTTTCCTGAAAACATATTAGCTAATCTCATAAGAAACATCTCTGCGTTGTAAATTATAATAGTGACTATTTTTCTCACTAGCCTTTTGCAAATGATTTTTAAATTGTAGGTATAACTTTTGAAAAGTGTCATATCTATTCTTGCAGAGAGGATCTTCCTCAATCCGGAATCCTGTTGGAGATTGTGCACTCATCTCAATATTAGTAGGCATTTCACGCCGGAATATTTAATGTATTTATGAATATCATACTTCTTTCTGTTTGATTTCTTACTTTTGAAATCAGTAATTAAAATTTCTGGTTGCCAGAAAGTTTTCCTTCAATAGTTGCACAAACGAGTTTAGGCCAGTAACAAGCACAAGGATCGTCATGATTTTTTGCAAAATATCTGTACGTTCGGAACAACACGTTTCCAATTATCGGTTTCATCTATCTGGATTCTTTAACAGTTTAGAATGCCAAAGATCTTCTTTTTCATTGATTTTTATATCACATTCTTTGGTCTCCATAACATCAACAACAAGAACTGAACTGAACACAACATGATTTTTACCTTTCATGTGTACTAAGTTGAAGGTATATTCTTGTAAACGAATACTCCAGTTTGAATTGTGAAATGTGGATCGCAATTTTGACAAGAAAGTACTGCTGCAGATATTAATCGTTCTTTGATTATCTTAAAAGACAAAGACTTTTCCCGAGGAGTACCCCAACCGAATTTTTATGTGTTCTTTAATAGTTCTGTGAGAGGTTTTATAATCGTCGAAAAATGAGGAATAAGTCTCCTATACCATGAAGCTGTCCCAATAATACTGCGAACATCAGCTATATTAGTAATATGGCATTGACCTTTGCCAGGTCAACATGAAGACAATTAGCATCCACTACATATCCTAAATATCGAAGTTCACTCCGACAAAACTGATATTTTTCTTTACTTAACGTTAATCTATCAAAAACTTTTGTCAAAATCTCAATATGTTGAAGCGCCTTCTCTTGATCATTGTTCGGCCTTGATCGATTTACAATTTAGAATTGTAAGTCAAAACAAAAAATAAAATCATTGGACTTTTGGACCCAATAAAATATTAATAAATATAATATTTACTAAAAAATGGTGATGTGGCCATCATAATACTTTCCCTATATTTTTCTCAAAAACCATGAGGTTATTCTTAATAATTTGCTCAATTTTGAATTCTTCACAATTACTTGTTATATAAATTTCATTTAGTCCCTATAGTTTATTAGCAATAAGCAAACAATTGTAAAAAAAATTAAATTAGGAACTTTACAAAAAAATAATTTCAATGTAATTTTTTCAGTTTTTCATTCTCTTTTTAACTTTTGTTTGAAAAGTTATGTCCTATTTTTCAAAATTTCTTAAATTTCGAAATTTGTTTGTATAAATCTATTAAATTTTGCAAAAATGTTAAGTTTATTTACGTTTTACAACTTTTAATTAAAACCCTCGCTTATGTTTTACTGATTGGAGAGTGGGTTACAGGCCACCCACCCACCCTACATATACATATTAACTTTAATTGCTGATCGCCTCGCGGTTTGCAATAACTTTAATTACAAAATTTGAATAAAAGAAAATTGTCAGAAGTCAAATTTTTGGTAAAGAAAATGGTTGCGACCGTTACTACGTGGTAATCCATACAAATTATTAAACTATTACTACGTGGTAATCCATACAAATTATTAAAATTTTAGAGCTTCTAATAAAATCTTCACAATTTAAAAAGCGGGTTGAATTGAAATTCACGATTTTTCAATTTCAATTTTTCAACCTGGAGAAGAAATTAGTGGAAATTTCTTGAATTCTGGAAAAAGTAAGTCTAGATATTAGAAAAAAAATTCTAAAGAATCTAGGGCCTCAAGAAAAATCTAGATTTCTACAAACAATTCCTTTAAAAAGTTCTAGAGCCTCCACAAAAATCTTTGCAATTTATAAGATAAGAAGGTAACCTTAAAATCTGGAGGAGAAATTTATAGAAATTTTCTAAAAAAATCTAGAGCCTCCTAGAAATTTAGAAGACCAGTTGAAAAAATATCTTGAAATCGGGAAGATAAATTACGGAAAATTCCTTAAACTTTCTCGAAAATAAGAAAAGATTTGTAGGAGTTTTCTAAAAAATTGTAGACCCTCCAAGAAAAATTCCGCAATTTAGTACTTTCTAAATAATTGTGTAGCCTCTAGTTGAAACAAAATGTTGAATTCTAGAGAAGCAATTCACCTGAATACTCGATAAAAAGAGGAATTAAAAAAAACATTTACAGGCTGAAAATCTTCCCAATTTATAAGAATAGTTGTCAAAAAAAAAATTGCTAGAAATTTCCTGAACCCTCGAGAAAATAATCTAGATTTCTAGTAAAGTAAATTCTAAAAATTCTAGCTCAAAGAAAATCTTTGCGATTTAGAAGACGAGTTGAAAAAATCTTGAAATGTGGAGAAGAAATTACTAGACATTTCCTGAGTATAGATTTTTAAAAACAAATTTTCTAAAAAGTCTTCATTAATTCTTCGCAATTTCCTAAATATTACACATCAATTTTCAAATTGATACAATAAAAATCAAAAATTCGTTATTATTTTTTACTATTTTAGCTATAATTCTTTAAATAATAATGAAATTACGAAAATTCTTTCACTAATAAATTACCAGCAATGAAGAGAAGTAAAAATACTAAAATTTAGAAATTCGATTTTCAATTGTTTTTCAGTATTTTTAAAGTAACTTTTCATAGCAAGGTCGGTTTAAAAAAATGCTACAACCTAAATATACAACAAATAATAACATTTAAGAAAAAATATTGTAGACTCCTTGGAGAAATTTCTAGAAACCTTTAAAAAATCTACAATTCTAAAAAAAAAATTCTTAAAAATTCTAAATACTTGCTTGAAAAAAAACAATATTGATATCTGGAGGAGAAATTACTGAAAAGAGTATAGATTTCTAGGAACAGATTTTCTAGAAGTAAATTTCCTGAAGTAAATCTTTGCAATTTATAAGACAATATTAAAATCTGGAAGAGAAATTACTGAAAACAGTCTCAAAGAAATTTCTAAAAATATTTAAACGAACTTTCTAAAAAATCTACAACTCCCGAATAAGACCTTTGCTAAAAAATCTGGAAATATGAAGAAGAAATTACTGTTAACTTCTAGAATCCTCCAAATAAGTTCTAGAAATCTACAAAGAAAACTTGTGAAAAATTCTAGAATTCTTGATCTAAATTCTTTGGAAAGAAGATGCAAAAAGAAAATTATATCTTGAATTTTACTTCGTAGTACATTTTTAATGAATAACAGAAAAACGTTTAACTTTTTTATACTGTGTAATTTGAAACTAGTCACAAAGTGTTGTATAAAAATAAAAATTAGTATAAAAAAGTTAAACGTTTTTCTGTTATTCAAAAAGAAAATTCCTGAAATTTTTAAAAGCCTCTAAGTAAGTTCTAGAAAATTAGATGAAAATTTCTTAATAAATTGTAAAGCTAAACAAAATCTTGAAAGAACTTTCTGAAAAATCTAGAACTCTCGAATAAAATATTTGCTAGAAATTCTGGAAATATCTATTTATTTATTAGATAAGAAAAAGAAATTACCGTCCACTTTTAGAATCTTCAAACAAAGTTTTATAAACCTAAAATGAAATCTTGTGAAAAATTCTAGAAACCTCAATGTAAAAGTAAAACTAAAAGTATGGATCATCTGAGAAAATTATATAAATTTAGAAGAAAATTTTCTAATAGAAAAAATAATAATAAATAATGACTGTTTGAAACTCTTGAATAAAATATTTGCTAAACCTGTAAAAATTTCTAGAATTCTCGATGAAAATTCATTGGAATGGAAGTTGCAATAAAAACTAAAAGTATGGAGGAGAAATTATTGAAATTTCAAGAATCTTTAAAGAAAAATATAAAAAAAATTCTAAAATATTCTAAAGTTAAATATTTCTCTCACAAATTAAGAATTCAATAAGAAAACAATAATTGCAGAATTGAAATAAATACGCAAAATATGATAATATATGGAGTAATATAGGTTGCCTACGATGATAATCTGTAATGATAATTTACTTTGTTGATACAACACTTTATTTTTAAGTGACTCTAGTTTCGATCATTAACTTAAAGTAATAACAAATTTGACCGTTACAATTGTTTACCTACTTGTTGCCAATATACCATTTCAAATTACACATAACGAGAAGCAGTTTGTGTTATATGGACGTACAGTAATTGTTTTATTCCCAAGTGTACACGTCGACGGCAATTTATAACGCAAGTACACAAGTCGTAAACTGTCCGAATTATTATTATTATTATTCCAGTTCGACGGAAATAGTGCGGTATCAATTAGAAATAATAAATTTATGTGGGTGGTTAGATGAAGACACGTCCCACTGCAATGCGCACATTTTAAATTTTATTGCGTCCCACGACTCCGCTAGGTATAATATTTTATATTTTATGGGGTTGCTTTTACACGCGTTAAAATTTCATGGGAGCCATTCCTGTGTTAGTTACTACGAATGAGCCACCATAAAATCGAAAGCATCTCCATTCAAATCCTAAACAAAATTTCGCTACACCGAAACAGATAATATTTATAATAAAAAATATAAAATTTCACGTGTAAAATCATAGTAGTAAATAATAAAGTAACACAATTACTTATACATCTGAATCTAAATATTACAAAAATTAAAGGAGATACTTAAAAAAAATACTATACAGTGTATTTTTTTATGGTGGTAATAATTATAAGTTGTCCATTATATATATATATATATATATATATATATATATATATATATATATATATATATATATAACAATGGTGTTATTCGAAATAAATAAACAATTAACTTTGTTGGTATCACTGTTTATAAAAATTATCAAAGTGCATCACGAAGTGATAGCCTCCACAATTACTTATTCAATAGTGTTATATTTCCTATTAGTGTTTTTTTTTCAGTTCCATTGTTATTTATTGATCACCATAGAGTTCGAAGTTGAAGAATGTGTTTCCGGGCGTGAACTGACAATCAGCTTTTGTCGTAAATCTGTAAATAATAGAACTGTGGGCCGTTAATGCGCGGCGAACAAATATTTGCTGTGCAGATAAGTGAACGCAGGATGTGCGAGGGAACTTTCTGCTCTTCTCCCCGAGCTTTACGTCAGCCGGCCTTCTTATCGCGATCGTTCGAGGCCGGCCGTAAAAAGCTCGAAAAGATCACTTCATCGAACCATATTTATGCCGCGTATATATTTCGCGGCTGAAACTTTTAATTAAACTCGTTTTATCGCTGAATCTTATGCACATAATTATAACTTTCGCCGAAGATATTGTTGGGCGGGAGTGTTCAATGAGAATTATAGTTTATTAGTTTATAATAGGTGCGATATAAAATTAAAATTGAGATATTGGAATAGTAGAAGTAAATTCCTTTCAAAATGCAGATTAAAACGCAAGGAAGGCCAAAATGACAAAATCAAGTGTGAAGAAAAGCTTTGACTATGGAAATTGGAGGGTATTATTTTCGGCCATCTTGTGAAACGATCAATATATGTAATGGTGGCTTTGACAGGAGGATTAAATTTATCAAATATCAAATAATTGATTACTTCATTTGCTTATGTTATCACTGTCTTGGTTGAATATTTCTACAACAGGATATGTAAATCTACATTCTTTTTCAATCGTTTATACCAGTAAATATGGCGCCTAAACAATAAGCAGTTGAAGATATTGTGTGTAAATTATGTGCAGTTATAGTAAAAAAAAACATTTGTGGACAAATCACTAGATATCCATTGTTGTTCTGCCATTCTAACCTCAAAAGACTCTTGGAGTACACGTGGTGACAGACAAATAAATACCCTAAAGGATTTAGAATACCTCAAGTAACATGTGAGTACTTTAGAAAAACTTAACCATCACCTTGAATCACGCATAAGTGACTTAACGCTATTATTGCATTATTAAAATCTGACAACATCAACAATGTGAAGCCATCTATAAATGAAAAGAAGAAAGATATATATGTAGTTACTAACAAATCCAAAAATTCAATGGAATATTTACGCACTGCAAACGCTAATACCGACAAACATTAGAATGAAATACATAGTAATACGCCAGACACAAAGGATTCAAGAAAAGGACACAGCCAAATTGAACCCAATGAAAAACGGCATTCTTTGTCTACAAATAAACAAATAAAAAAATCAAATGATTACTTTAAATCAATTATCGGTTCAAACAAAACGGTAAAATACGTAGGACGGTCGAGAAAAGGGGACATTTACATGTGTACATACTTAACAAGTTAACGACGGCAGGTACCACCGGTGGTACACGAATTTTTACGCTTTTGGTACGCCACTGATTATTATTTCTATGGTGACAATAAATCATTTTATAGCGCATCTAGGACTTAAACGTAAACGCAATTATTATTATTGTTATTATTATTATATATTATTTAGTTTGATGTTTGCGCGGGTATGGTATGTTGTAGCTGGGTTTCGGGTAATACTGCGCGTGGTTTGTAAATTATATTTACAACGTTCCGATGGTCTCTCTGCCATCTTTTTCATGTGTGTTAAAGGTATTACTGAATACTGAACACACAAGAGTAAACACTTGAAACATTTGGCAGAGAGGCCATCGAAATGTTGTGAATATAATTTACAAAACACGCGTATAACTCAAAAATTCAACAATTATTATTACATGTGAGAAAAGATTTGAGAGAATAATACCAAATAATAGATCTTTAGAATCCACTAACAGAAATCTTTGAGGATATACTTAAATCGCGTTGATTAAAATTTTTGAAAAAAAAACTAAAATATGACATTAATTTCAAATAATTTATCTTTAGAATCCAATTATCTTTACTGATATTCTATGTTTTCTTCTCTTCTCCGTCACCTGATGTTCTCTGCTGTTTTCTGCTATAAAATGAAAGAAACGCGCTATGACCTTTAGTTTTTCTGGTCTCCGCACTATTTGACGTTCTCAGTTTTTCTATTTTTCTACTCTCTTCTCTGATGTTCTTTGCTCCTCTCCTCTGTTTTCTGATGTTATATTTATTTATTTTTACCCAACAACCTAAAGGCCAATAAATGAGTAAAATTAGCATTACAACTTAAATGAATAACTTAAATATTATTTTCTTCTGTTCTCTTCTGTTCTTTTCTGTTTTCTTCTGTTCTCTTCTTCTCTGATTTCTATTCTCTGCTGTTATCAATGTTCTCTGATGTTATTTGCTGTTCTTTATTGTTCTGTGTTGTTCTGTGCCATTTTCTCCTATTCTCTGCTGTTCTTTGCTCTTCTTTGATCGTATCTGCTATTTTCTGCTGCTCTCTGCTGTTCTCTGTTTTCTTCTTCTCATTTCTGATGTTTTTTTTATTGTCTGATATTCTATTTTCTCGTGTTATCTGCTGTTCTTTGTTGTTCTGTGCTGTTCTCTGTTATTTTCTGCCATCCCACGCTGTTCTATTCGTTGCTCTGACGTTTTCTGTTGTTGTCTTCTGTTCTCTGTAGCTCTCTGCTTTGTTCTGCTGTTATCATCTCTTGTCTGATGTTTTCTCTGGCATCTGATGTTGTCTGGTGTTCTGTGCTGGCAAAACAAAACGCGCTAATATTACCTATAGTTTTTTTTTCTGTTCTATGCTGTTTTGTGTTGGTAAAACAAAAGAATTGCGCTATGGCCTGTAGTTTTTTTCTGTTCTCTGCGGTTTTTGGACGTTCTCTGTTTGTCTCTTCTCTTCTCTGATATTTTCTGCTCTTCGCCTATGTTCTCTGATGTTCTCCGATATCATATTCTCTTCTGTTCTTTTTTGTTGTCTTCTGATATCTTCTGTTTCCTTCTGTTCTCTGTTTTCCTTTGATGATCTCTTCTTTTCTCTAATATTTTTTTTTCTGTTGCCTCTGTTCTCAATGTCCTCTAATGTTCTTAAATGGTCTGTGCTGTTCTCAGCTATTCTCTGATTTGCTGTTCTCAATGTTCTCTGCTTTTCTCTTCTCTTTTCTGGTGTTCTATGCTGTTCTCTGATATTTTCTTAGGTACTCTGATGTTCTGTTTTCCCATTTTTCTCATGTTATCTGCTGTTCTATGCTCTTCTCTGACGTTCTCTGCAATTTTCTACTGTTCTCTGCTATTATCTTCTCTTCTCTCCTTTTCTCTGCTGTTCTTCCCTCGTTTTCTGTTATATGTTCTTTTCTCTGATGTTCTCTCTATTATCCTCTAGTCTCTGATGTCATATTCTCTTCTGTTCTCTTCTATGTTATTCTGTTCACTTCTGTTTTCTTTTGTTTTCTTTTGTCCTTTGATGTTTTCTTCTGTTATCTTCTGTCCTTTGATGATCTCTGATATTCTCTATTGTTTTCTGATGTTCTCTGATGTTCTTTGTTGTTTTCTGATGTTATCTGCTGCACTGTGCTGTTCACCGCTCTTCTATGCTATTTCCTGCTGTTTTCTGATCTTCACTGCTCGTCTCTGCTATTCTGCTATTCTGTGATGTTCTCTGCTATTCTTAAATTAAGATATTTCAAAATATCTAAAAACTATCTCCCTTCATTGCTGCATTTATTCTTATGTAATACATCGACATATATTTTCGACCAATATAATTTAATTTGTGGGACTTGTGTTATACCCATGATTATTAGTACTCCAAAAAATCTTTTTGTCTCATCGAATGTTACAGGTTTTCATAATATTTTTAGATTTCTCTTCTTATTGTTGTCATTATTATGATTATTGACTTGAGATTGATTGGAATTCCTATTTGTTTCTTGGACTATAAGCTGGATAATATTATTTGTCACAAATAGAGAAAATAAAGATAATTGCCAGTTTGTTTCTACATCATTTTCTAGCAACTCTCCGTCCATTGTATAATTGTAAAATTGAATTCTTCTTTTCGTTATTGGTGACCATTAATTAAAAGAGTCGTTCATTGATATACAATCATCTCTAGAAGAATTTTCAGAATCTAGGTCAATCGAAGACGTAATTACTGGCTTTGATTTTTTTCTGCTATTTACGATAAATGAATCTGAAAAACTTTCGTCTTCTGATAAATTTAATTTCATTTTATTCAAATAATATAGAGGAAATAATATAAATATATTATAACTGTAATATAATTTAATTAAATTAAAATATAACCTAAACATCACACATTTTTGACAATTGCACGGGGGAATCAACTTCAGTTACTCGTTTTCATAGCAACAATAACAACCATAGGCGTGCGAGTCAAATTTTTTCAATTTAAATGAATAATTGCATAGTTTAAAAACGCCGGCGTCAACGTGTTAATCCCGACACAACACTGGAATATTTGAAGAAACACTTGCAACACACCGCCCCAAACATCAACTTTTGTTGTGAAATATTACGCAAAAATAACGTGAAAGCATCATTGAAAGTATCATTCCCTATCTACAATGTTGATAAAGTATACGATCCAATCATATGGCCCGAAGGAGCAGCAGTCAGGCGCTACCGACTCCAAAAGCGAAGAAATTTTCACCCAGAAGCCTCATCGAATCAACATCAAATACCACTCGCGAAGAATGATCAATCAATTTAAAAGAAACAATAAATACACATAATTTAAAAATTGCTCACCTGAACGTGCAATGTTCAAATAATAAACTTGCCCAAATAGAGCTATTTCTAAATATACATTCACCACATATTTTCTGTATTAGTGAACATTTGATGTGTGATGAGCGATTCAATAAATGCAATATTCTAAACTTCGGAAACTGTGAAATCTTTGCAAACGAACTCACTAAATTATTAAGTTCAGTTTCAAATAAGTACCAAATTATTTCGTTATGATTGATCAATCCGTATTAAACGCATTAAAATTATCTATTATTATTCCAATTTAAAAAAAAGGAGACCTATAAAATTGCGAAAATTACCAACCTATTTCTTTGCTTAGCTCAATTTCAAAAATAATCGAGAAAGTTGTTTCAATTCAATTCAATAAATTTAGTAACTCCCAGCATGGTTTTCGCTATAATAAATCCACGGAAACAGTCACAATAGATTTCGCACAACAAATATATGACGCAATGGGCAAAAACTACAAAGTCAGTCAAAGCGTTTGATTGCTTAGATCTAAATTTTATTTTAAATAAACTGAACATATTAGGAATTCGAGGATCCATTAATGATTGGTTTAAGTTATACCTCGAAAACAAAAAACTTATTATTAAATTAGAAAAAAACTGTTTCAGATTTCTATGATGTAATATTGGGGGTACCACAAGCGAGTGTGATAGGTCCACTACTTTTTATACTTTTTATTAACGACCTATCTACATATATTATCGACTCCCATGTATGTATGTTTGCTGATGATACATCAATGATAGTGAGTGGAGCAAATAGTGAGATTTGTAATAATAAACTCAGTAGAGTAATAATTATAATATGATGTAACCAAAACAATTTAATTATAAATTAAAAAACATTTTGCGTTGAGTTCTACAACATACACTTTAAAACATCTGAATATACAATCAGCGTCAATAATAGCAACATAGATATTCACAATATTCTTAGGCATACAAATTGATAAAAACCTTTTTTGGACTAGGCACATAAATACTCTTATATCTAAACTAAATAAAGCATATTTTGTACTATGTCGATTGAAACATCTACTTGTCGAAGATGGTTTTGTGTCGGTATACTATGGAATGGTTCACTCACTTCTTAACTATGGTATTGTCGTGGGGGGACAATCAACTGCAGCTACGAAGGCATTCATGGTACAGAAGAGAGTTTTTATACTAATTTTTAATATCAAATATCGTGATTCATGTCGTATGACCTTTAAACATTAAAATATCATGACCACCCCATCAATACTTATCTATAAATTACTTACGCACATACACAATACTAAAGACATCTTTGAAAGACATACAAATATACATAAAAATGATACTCGATATGCTTCAAATATCCACACTTTACTACTGAACAACACAGAAAATCCCAGGTTCATGCAGGTATTGTCCTATATAACAAACTCCCTAAACATATAGAACAAAATAATATAAAACACTTTAAAAGCAAATTAAAATCAACTGTGGTATCGAATTGTATTTACTCTGTTAAAGAATTGGAATCACTATGTATAATTTTAACTTGTACTTTGTATTATGTCTTATTTCTGTAATATTTTGTATTTTTTTTTATATGACGAATGTATCTGCATTAAATGTAGCAAGCAGAAAAATAAATAAATTGTATTGTATTGTACCTCTCACATAACATCGTTGAACAGAAAGTTAATTTTTATCCTGAATGGATGACGCAGTAATTCAAACTGCTTTTAAGAAGTAAAAAATCTGCTCATTATCGAATGTGGAAGCAAAATTAATTCTTGATCCGAATTACTTTTGGAAATACGTAAGAAATTTGAAAAATGAGAATGAGATACCTAATTTAATGGAATACTAAATAACTATAGGGTTTGCAGATTATTTTTCCACAATATATAGTAGTGATCAGGTCCATACGGCATATTTACTCTACTCTTAATCACGTGAACGTGATATACATGTATACATGTACCTATAGAATCATTTGTAAGTATCTTAAACAGTTATATTCACATAATTAAATTAGTTAAATTAAATTACAAATTAAGTAGTCTTATCATTACCATTACCCAAAACCCAAAATGGTACTTTGGCTGCACATTGTGGAAGAATTTGTTTTTTTCTAAAACTAGATGGAACTGTAAACAAGCTTTGAACCAATTAGACAAAGGCAACAAGCTCACTCTAATGTGGCTACCAGGCCATATAAGTATAATAGGTAACGAACTGGCTGATGTATTTGCCAGGGAAGGAGTTGCGACTACCATGATCAGACCAAAGCCTACATGTGTGCTATCAAAAAGGTACAAAACAGGGCAGTGGATAAACACACCAGGCCAAGATCAATGAAATTCCACCTTTACAAGATAGGTAAAGTGGACAAGACCACTTGTAGGCTGTGCAGAGCACATCCTATGCGTGTGTGTAGCACTGGCTACCATCACACACTAACCCTAACCGAAAAAATTTCAATAACATCAGAATTAATAACTAAATGGCCTCCTTGAAAGTTAATTAACTGTACGAGAGACCCTACTAGAAGTAGGATATTAGTACAAAGATCTAAACCGGTGCTTCAAGGCTGTATATAGCCAAACGAGTTAATGGTAGAAATATGTTAACTACTTAACGAAATGTGCGAAAAATCAATTACATTTCTTTGGGCCTAGGGATATGTAAGGATTTTAGGGAACGAAAGAGCAGATGAAATCGCGAAAGAAGCATGTTCAATGCTTATATTGTAAGGCGTAAAATATTTATTATAACAACTAGGTGAAACTTACGCGAATAAATTCGGTTAAGGGAATTGTATTATATTAAAACAATTTTTTCAGGACAGTCAGACAACGTAAAAGAAGATCCTACTGGATAAAGTAAAAGCTGGCAAAAAAAAATTCACTCCAAATGGCTTTAAGCAGGTGCAGATGGTATCTTTCCGGCCCTCCTGCAAAATATTCAGAGCTAACTACTTTCCTTGGTATATTCCCAAGCAATGAAAGAAAGTGGTGGTGGTGTTTATACCAAAGGCTAGCACACACCAAACTGATGACCCTAAGCCATATCGCCCCATAAGCCCTCCCTTCTTTCTTCTAAAATCGATGGAGAAAATCATTGACAGAAATATCCAGTGCTTTACCCTTCATAAACAATAATTTGCCTATCAAGTCACTACAAATGCCCTTCACACACTAATAGGTGTAATATAAAAGAGCATCGCAACATTTAAGAAGTGGCTCTATGTGTATTCTTGGAAATCAAAGGTTCATTTGACAACACCTCCTACGAAAATCCATAGATACGTCCACTAGGGCAAGAGGAATTGATACATCCACATCCACATGGATCCAAGCTATGCTCAAAAGACTCAAAATCACACTGTCCAGTCGGCAACTGTGTTTGCAGTAAAGGGGTGCCCACAAGGCGGGGTCCTATCGCCTCTGATGTCACTAGTTGGCTATGAACTAATGTCTGTGTTAAGCCTTCAGACACCATTGGCAGTCATTGTGCTAAATATCTCGGCCTCACTTTGAAAATTCAAACTAAGCTCAGAAAGGTTCAACGGCTGGCACGTCTAGGTATTAAAGGGGCTATGAGCACGTGTCCTACTGGAGCAATGGAGGTCATGCTAAACGTCACACCTCTGCACCTGCACGTGAAAAGGGAAGCTGCATTCCACGCTTTAAGAATAATTCAGATAGATACTCCAAAATATGGACACTGTAACGGGTAACACTGTGTGCAAAAGAGCGATATACATACCCAAAGTCCAGATGATAACTAACTACGACCTCGAGTCAACGTTTGAAGAGGCCATCCATGGCCGCAATGATGTTGAAGCAAAAGTCGGGCAGTTAAAATGCTCCTTAATAATTTGGTTCACTGACGGATATAAAACTGATAATGTAGTCAGAATCAGCATCACTGTCCCTCGATTCAGCTAATCGAAGGCTTCGGGCTGATCGCCATCGTTATTTCAGACAGAAATCGAGGCCTTGAACAAATGCGCCCACGTATGTTTAGAAAGGAGCTATTTCAAAAGGGGGATTTCTGAGAGTGAAAGCTATCCCTAAAGCAGCTGGCCAGGAAAAACAGAGTTAAATTGCTCTGGGTTCGAAGTCACGCTGGGATCAATTCATTGCCTTTGACAGCATAAAACTCCATTTGTTGGACCAGAACTTTACAGTAGAATAAGAAAACTCCGCATTAAGGGGATGATCCAGGAATAGGAACATACTGCCAAAATTACCCAGATGGAGAAGCACGTCTGGCTTGCGGCAGACGAAGAGGTCCGGACGGTTTCTCTGAAATACCACCTTAATGAGATGGGTCAGACAACAGATTCCAACTGCAGATTCTGCAATGAGGCACAAGAAACAGCGAAACACCTACTGTGTGAATGTTCTGTCCTTCCCCTTCAAAGAAGGAACTATTTGGGCATCGGCATTTTTAAAGCCTGATGAACTGGTACACATTAACTCTCAAACTATCGTATACACTATATTAAAAGTCTAGGTATCGAGGGACTCAAGTACGCCAGAGATAATTACAAAAGATCTCTTATGTCGAGGCCATATGACCCACCGAACCAATAACATAACGCACATAACATAGCGTCAAAGGCAAGATATTAAAGTTATAATGCCATAGATAACGATAGGACACGGATATTTTAATAATAAGTGATGAACTTGTAATTATTTCATGTTCATTTACACAGAAAATAGTTATGGTAAGGTTAAAGGGACTAGATAATGATGATGAGTTGCTAGATTTAAAAAGAGAATAGTACGTTTTAGCAAATTAGATTAAATCCAGAAATAAATATACTCAGTAAGCCGATGGTGGATCAAGCGTTAATTTTACGTTGCAAAGAATAGCAAGTGTGGATTGAATAAAATTAGCATAGATTTATGACAGAATGAACATGTGAAAACACCGGTGGTGAATTGATTAGCTTCGATTACATTTACGTCAGAGAAGAAAGAAGTGGATTGAGTAACTACCAATGCATGGGCTTACCAGTAAAATGCATCTTTAAGTTTGGAATTTAAACACAAACTATAAAAGAGTATTGTTGCCTTTATTTATTGCTACAAAACTCTTCGAAATTTTGTGTTTAAGTTGCAAAACGTAACAGTGAATTTAAAATGAACTTTCAGCAATTAACAGCCAATAGAATCAAAGTATTTCAAGACAAAAAGGAGAGGAAGAAGAAGATAACGTATAGTAGCGGTGGATTGAGTAGCTACTGGTACTGTTACACCAAGCAAAAAGACAGAAGACTGAAAAGACAAAAGGAAAGAAGGGACAAGCGCAAGAAGCTAACGGTGGATCGAGTAGCTATTGGCAGCTGTTTGAAAAGGAAGAGGGAAGTAGTTGTTGTAAGAGTAAAATAAAGTTTAGAAATCGCAGGTTTTTTTTCAACAACTATGTCTCTAATTCCTAAGGGGCTAAAATGGTTTTCACATATTAAACATAAGTGAGCACATGCAGCTTTAACATACATCCATTGTATAAATATTGATTAGGGACGTAAGCCAATATTAATTGATTGCATTTTAGCTTCGTACCATGGAAGAGCTCTCCATTATTCTGGTATTCGATTCGAATTGAGTGCTACAGATAAGATTACGTTAAACTCTTCATCGACCAATTAGAACATGATTGAATTTACACTTGTATTAATTCCTGTTTCCAA
Organism: Ontholestes murinus; assembly: GCA_963969525.1. NCBI lineage: Eukaryota > Metazoa > Arthropoda > Insecta > Coleoptera > Staphylinidae > Ontholestes > Ontholestes murinus. The sequence goes on from OZ018388.1 coordinate 78,213,328, forward strand.
TTATTTGACCACAGTTTATTAACAGCGTATAAATGACCAGAAATTGATTTCTGATTTACTATGTATCAACAAAATCTGCTACAAGAGATAAGCCTTCCACATTTCTACATCCAGCATTTTCCAGTCCATCTACCAGTAATAAATACGGGTGCAAAGGTCGCATTGAATGTTTGTACACTGCCCCCAAAAAGCCCAAACCGCCGCCCTAGCCGAGATTGCCTTTTTGCTCGGAAATAACCCCCTGATACGTTTCCAACGCAATCACATATACATCAGAGTCCGTGACGACAATCTTCAATTGCCAAGCGCTCGCGCGAAATTAGGAATTGCATTGCCAGTGTATTTCCCCTTCATCTCAGCTCGTATTATGATGTGCAAGTGCTTTAAAGGGAAATCGATTTCACACTGCAGAGCTGCACTTTAATTAACGAAACAGGAAGTGAAGCGAGGGAAATAAAGTGATAGAAATTATTACCATTCATAATTTTCTTTCCTATTATCCTATACTTAATTTATACAATAATAATTTTTTGGAATAACAGAAAAAGGTTTAACTTTTTTCTGTTATTCATTAAAAATGTACTACGAAGTGAACGCCTCCAAAATTCAAGATATAATTTTTTGGTTAATAAAAAAAATTGCAATTGTCAATTAATATCTACTTGTCATTACTTCCTAAATTATATACATATAGTACATTGAATATCGAGTATGTCGTGTAGTTTAATTGCACATTTCACAATATTAAATCGTCAAATGCATCGAGCGCCTATTGTTCAATTGAATCGATCGTTGCTCATAAAGGTACGGATGTAAATTCATTGAGGTAATGATATAATTGAGGTAATTACCCAGATAGGGCCGGAGATAATAGCGCTAATGAATGTGTTTCACGACAAATTGCGCACTCGTGTAATAAACACGGATTGCCTAAATAAATAATAATTCACCGTGCGCAAAACATACCCGAAAAAAGAATTGCGTGCCGGCGACGATTAAACTTTTTTTTATGTAACTTGCAGCGGCTTTACAAATACAACTAACAGAACGTGTTTATTATGACGTTCTAATTATTACATCGTGTAATTTCAATACGAAAAGTAAAATATAATTATTATTTATTTTTAAGGCAATTAATTTCTTTTCGATTGATAAATAATTAATTATCAGGCAGAAATAATAAATATATAGCTTACATAGTAAAACTAATATTACTAATAATAATTGGGGCAAAATTTGGTTCCGTCAAAAGAGTAGCATAACAAGTATCGATTCTACTAATAATAATAAGTTATAATAAATAATGATGTCAGAGTAGAAAACAAAGAATCCTCTTCCAGAAGTAACAACAAGAAAAAAGGAAATTTGTATACAGTAGGAGGTTTTAATGGTAGGGTAATAAAAGTGGAGGGTAAACAAACAAACAGCAAAGGAAAGTGTAAATATGAAAAGGAAAAATAAAAGTGATGGAGGAATTTTAAATTTCTGTAAAACACATAAAATAACACTACTTTTACCCACACAGTGACGTACACCAATCATACACTTAGAATCATTAATTAATCACTTGGTTTTGCTTCACTAGTTTTATATATTTCTCCGACTAGTTAGTTATTCTTAACGAGATTTGTAATTCATCGTAGTAATCATACAAATTGTATGTATTATGTTAAATATTTTTACTGTAACTATTATTCTAATAAAAATGTTGTATATATAATATGAGTAATATTTTTCACAATCTAATATCTTTACATAAAATCGATATTGCTTTTAAATATATAGATCTGAATCATATAAACGTGGAAAACAGGAAATCTGACGCGACGCGAATACCAACTCCTCGTAATCTTGTATGTACACCCCGATCTGTGTATGTATGTACAAGGGAAAAAAAGGTCCAAGATAGGGTAGTGTACAAGATGATTGGATGGTTCTATTAAATCCCTCGCTCGTGTATTAAATTGGAACATGTCCCGATAAGAACGAAATCGAATGTAAAAGAGGCGCGCAATTGCGATTCTCCTAAGCGAGCTGTCCGAGTTTAATTGAAATTAAATAATCACAAGTAATACCATAAGTGATGGCAATTTACTCGAATAAATTTTGTTTTTGCATGAAAGTTTGTTGCTTAGCGATTTTAATGAGAGCAACTGTCACGAAAAAATCACGAGCCGTCAGGCGAGTGATTTTTTCTATCAGTTGCTCGAAAATAATTGGAAAGAATATTAGGATCCTACGAAAGCTAAATATCCTAAGGATTCAAGAGGTTTAGAATGTTTTAACAACAATTGTAAGGATTTTTAATTTTCTAAAACTGAAATCATAAAATTTTAACTGAAATTTAAATTTAAGTTAAAATCAAATCATTTTGACTCCTTTGCTTCATCGCAAATTTTCCGGTAAGTCATTCTTAAACAAAATGAAAAGAAAAGGTCACACAACATATTTTGAAGAAAATGTTTGTTAACTCTTACTGCAATTCTAGAAAATTACCTTTAAACTAAGATTCCAAAGTTCAAAAGATACTAAAGATTTCAAAGATCTTAATGAATCTAAAGATCCTACAGATTGTAAAGATCTTAAAGATTGTAAAAAAATCCAAAGATTCTAAAGTTTCTCAAGATTCTAAACATTCTAAAAACTTTAATGATTCTAAAGTTTCCAAAGATATTAAGATTGTAATGTTTGTAAAGATTTTAAAAATTCTAAAAATTCAAAAGTCTCTAAATATTCTAACCATTCTAAAGATTAGAGTTAAGTTTCTAAATTGAAATTTTGAAATTTTAACCAAAAATTAAATTAATGTTGAGATCAACTTAACACCTACACTTCATCTAATTTTTAAATATAATTAAATCAAATTGCTACAAAATGAACGCTGAGCTATACCTAGGCTAACATACTCATTTCTCTAAACTCCAACTATAATATTACGATAAGTTAATTGCAGTATTAGAAAGTCTATGAATTTTTCGGTAAACTAAGATTCTCAAGATTCTAGAGATACTACAGTTTCTAAATATTTTAAAGTTACTAGCATTTCTAAAGATTTTAAAAGTTGTAACGATTTAAAATATTCTAAAGATTCAATAGATTTTAAAAGTTGTAAAGATTCTTCAGATTCTAAAGATTTTAAAAATTGTAAAGATTCTAAACAATTGAAACATTCTACAGTTTAGAATTATTTTAAATATTCTCAAGATAAAATAGTTTTTAATGATTCTAATGATTCTAAATATTCTTAAAATTCCTAAAGATTCTAAAGATTTCAGATATAATTAATATTCAAAGGATTCTAAATATGCTAAAAATTCAAAAGACTCAAAAGATCAAAGGCTCTAAGGATTTTAAAAATTTCAAAGTTTCCAAATATTCTGAAGATTCCAGTGTTTCTAAAGAATCAAAAAATTCTAAATATTCTAAGCACTCTAAAATTGTTTAAAAATTCTAAAGTTTTAAAATTAAAAAAAATTCTATATATATGAAAGGTTCAAAATATTCTGAATATTTTAAATATATTATGAAATTCTAAAAAACGGTATTAGAAATTCTGGAAATTATTCTTTAAAGTAAGATTCTAAAAATTCTATATATTTCAGATACATTTAAAAGATTCTAAATATGCCTAAAAATTCAAAGGATTTTAAAGATTCCAAAGACTCTAAAAATAGTAAAAAATTCAAAGTTTCTAAAGATTCTGAAGATTCTAATATTTCTAAAGAATCAAAAGATTCTCAATATTCTCCATAAACAATTCTAAAGAATGTAAATATTCTAAAGATTCAACATTTTCAAAAAATTTTATATACATTCTGAAATTCTAAAGAATTCAAAGGACTACAAAATTGGACAATAATGTGCTCCTCGAGTAACATATTGATTGTAGATAAATAGTTTTGTTAACTTGTACTATAATTTTACGATCGGTTAATTTCGATGTTAGAAACTCTAGGAATTTTTCTTTAAATTGAGATTATAAATATACTATAGATTCTGAGGATTTAAAAATTTCTAAATATTTTATATTTTTTTAAATATGCCGAAGATAATTACAATTTTAAAGATTCTAAACATTCTAAAACTTTCGAAGAATATTAAGATTACTAGGTTTCTAAACAAGCTAAAGATTATAAAAAAATCTATAAACATTCTAAAGATTCTAAAAAAATTAATGATTCTAAAAATTCCAAAGATTCTTAAAATTGTATAAATTTCAAACTATATTCTAAGAATTTTAATCACGAGCATCTCTTAAAAAAATGGAAAGTATGGGTGTCAGAGGGTTAGCTAACAAATCATTTGAATATTACTTACAAGAAAAAAAGAAACGAGTCAATCTATAAGGATACTTCAGTACCGTGCATATAATATAGTGCAGCGTTCCCCAATGAACAGTTCTTGGTCCAATTCTATTCCTGGTATATATTAATGACCTATTCTACGAAGACAGTAACCTTGCAAAATCTAAAGAAGACCTTAAATTTTCGATTATTTAAATAATAATCTCCTACTTATAAACGTAAAATATAGCAGCATACAAAACCAAATTATTTCCATTCTAATGTCATGCTAACAACCTTCGAAAGTGAAAAATAATAAAAATATAGTTAATATTAAGATTACCGACGAAATTAACCACTAGTATTTCTCGACCAACATCTGAGATGGAATAAAAAATTCATAATTTGTTAAACAATTACCATATACATTTTGTCTATTTAAGAAGCTTTCTGAGTTCCTCAACCTCGATCTTATGGAAATAATATTTTACTATCTGGTACAAAAGCACTTACTTTATGGTCTCACTTGTCGGGGATCAGCTAGAGACACCTATATGGAACCACTTCAAATCATATAAAATTGATTTTCCATTGGATGCTTAACAAGCAAATCCACTACCCAACCAACCTATTATTCAGAGCGTCAGTAATGATGAACGTCAGTCAACTGTATGGAAGGAAAGCATTCAAAACACCAACAACAAGGCAAGAATGCAATACCATGTTATATAAAAAAAACTTAAATTCTGAAGACACATTTAAACGTGTACTTAAAAAAATTGTTATCAACCTGAAGCCTTTTGTTACAATATTTTTAAAGGATTGTTTTAAACATATATTTACGTTCTATATCGCCCTTACTATTCGAAAGATCGGTACAAAATAAGAACCAAAAAAAGCTATTTTCAAGCAAAATGGAAACTCACACTTCCTAAATTTCTTGTGGAATACGAAACAACCATTATGAAACCTAGCAATGCAAAAATAACCTTACTATTTTAATTGCAACAGTAGCTTCATCGCACTCTTCACTCGACCGTGATTGCGAACGCTGGAAACAATTTGAAAACTCCCTTGGAGAAAGGGAGATCACCAGAGGTCAAAAGATAACAATCTCTCTCCGAGTCGGAGAATGAAAGACTAGGTACTGCCTAGCAGGTAAAACAATCAGTTGGGTGGCCTGAAGACAAAGGAAAAAACAATAATCTTAGGTCAGATTATCCGTGCTTCAGTTTCTCAGCACCGGAAGATAATTTTTAACCTATGTATATTATCCCTGTAGTATGTTAATTTAAATATTTTACTGATCTCACTGTTATGATTATCTTTATTACATTATGTATATTAAACAGTTTTTTATTTATTTATTTATTTACAACTTTGGCGTCCTTCTTAAAAAATAAATTAAACGAAATAAGCACGATCTGAGCTCACAATAACAATATGTATTCTTCCACTCAAATCCTACTGTCTCCAGAAAATTGGGAAGGCAGCAATCCTCATCCATATCCGGAAACTTTTATATTTTCCTTCAGTTGAAACAAATGTTCCAATGGAATTGCAAAAATTGCATGTCGCATGTTGATGAATTGAAGATCATCCTTAAAATGTTTGTCTCCTTTACATATATCTCCTTCTTTCATCTCTGGGATGACTTAGCTTTCAAGGATATAATGTCTTTTGAAGGGTTGTTACACCACGTCAACGCATCAGAGGAGGAGTAAGTTTTTCTGAAAGAAGGGAGTTTTCTTAAAGAAACATCATTAAGGACAGATTTTTAAGCAAAATCTTGTAAAGTCATATCTCTACTAACTGTAACCATAAGGGAGTCAAGTTGATCTAGTCCAGTAGTTACTTAGACTATATCTATTACTGGGAGTTACTGGGAGATTCAAACACATATAATTTATTAGAGCTGTTGATATCAGAGGTAAATTGAATGAAGACCTACTAAACAGAACACTGGAAATATCTTGATTAGAAATTAAAAACACTTGGTTTGTTTCACAGAATATTCTGTGAAACAAACGCTCGTGTATTAGCGAGCTGTCCGAGATTAATTGAAATTAAATAATCTGTATTAAACATGTTTAACAATTTGGAGAAATTTATTTTACAGCAGGATTTTTACTATCTTGCATGTAATAATATTTAATTGATGTTGATGTATTAAATTATGTTTACTGTTGGCAAATATTACATGTTCAGTTGTATTTCAGTTACGTCTCACTGGCATTAACTGTGCTGTTTATGTGAGTCTTTATAATATTCAAGAAAATAAAGAAGGCCGCACATCTTACAAGAATAAGATTCGTCGTCACCAAATTGTTAATGAATAGTGGCACCTCTAAATTTGTAATTATATCTGTAACCGGTATTATTCACGACAATGCTTTAACTGTTACTATACAAGCTGTATTTAATGCTATTGTTGATCTAAAATCAAAACACATTTATGGACCGGATCAAATATCTAGCTATTTCTTGCAAAAATTTTCTCATTATGTCTTCCTATTCATAAATTATTGTCTAAATCACTTTTCTTCGGCATTTTTCTATATATATGAAAATTTAGTTATATTGCACCGATATATAAGTCAGGAGATTGACAGTTAGTTAAAAACTATAGAGGAGTATCAATACAGTCAGTGATCCCAAAATTGCTTAATAAACTGGTGGCTATTCAACTAAAATGGTATTCAAAATAGATTATATGTAATAATGAGCATGGTTTGTGCAAGGTCGTTCAACTGTGTTAAATTTACTCGAATATAAACATTTTATATCCACTGCGTTGGAAACACGTTGTCAGGTGGATACCATCTACACCGATTTGGCGAAGGCGTTTGACAGGGTAGATTAGATCATGTTATTTTATTGGCCAAGCTAGAATCGTATAGGTTTTGAAGAAATACTGTTTTATGGATATCATCCTTTCTTAAAGATCGTGTACAATATGTTCGCATCAAAGATTTTATATCTGATGCGATAAATGTTAAGTCTGGGGTACCACAGGCTTCACACTGTGGACCTATATTGTTCGCACTATTTATTAATAATCTTCAAGATACAATTAACAACTGCGAATTTCTGCTTTATGCATATGATTTAAAATTATTTAAGATTGTCAAAAATGTGCATGATTGTGATGCTATCCAGTCGGATCTGGTAAATTTAAAAGAGTGGTGCATTATTAACCGTCTATCACTTAATGTTGATAAATGTTTTGTCTTTCACCAGAAATAGAATTCCAATTAACTTCTTATACAACATCGACTCTTCGATCCTCAATAGAGTTGAAACAATTAAAGATTTGGGTGTAACTTTTGACACGAAACTCTCCTTTAATGCACACATTTCTAATATATGCAACAAGGCTTTACAAATATGGGGCTTTGTGTGACATATAAGCAAAAATATTGATAACGATTGTCTGAGAACATTTTATTATGGACTTGTTCGAGGCCACCTGGAATATGCATCAACAGTTTGGACGCCATTTACTTCTGTTAACATTGACTGCTTGGAACAAGTTCAGAAAAAAATTCTAAGATGCATGGATTTCAAGAACGTTATACAACATGTACCAGGTGAATACTTTAGAATTTTGGATAGCCTTAATTTATCAACATAATTGGCTAGAAGAATACGGATGCGTAGTTTATCGGCTCCTTAATGGTTCTCACAATTCTCCGAATCTGTTGCAGCAGCTTTTACTACATGTCCCTGCCAGTATAACTCGTTCGACACAGCTGTTCTACTTGGAATCGCATAAAACTCCTTCAGGAATGAACAACTCAGCAACGCGCATTATGGATTTAACAAATATGTATTGCAAATATTCATGGTTTCATATTTTTGAAAATTCATATTTTACGTTCAAACAAAAATTAACTATAACTATTATAGATGCTAGATTTTGTCTTAGCCTTTTGGTTTTTTTGCCTGTTCTTCATATGTACATTGCATGTAATTGACGGACAATTAATTCAATTCATTATGTTTCTGTTTGTGTATACATAGTGGTATAAGTACATTACGGAATTGTATTTATTTATTAATACAGGCATATTATCCTGATCTTCTCCTCTCCTCTCCATATTACGTTCCGCTCTCTTTCCTCCTTTAAAGCATTTTGAACAACATATATTTTTTTACTATTTATACCATGTTTTGAGGAATTCAGCTCTGTTAAAAGGTCTGCATACTGAATTTCTAAATCCGGCCCCGCATCTAAGCCAGGGTCAGCAAAGGACGTTGATAATGATATTATTACTAATCGACACCATCTTCAATTTTGCTGATCTCATCCTGAAAATTGATTATTCTTTAGCTATCGCAAAATTGTAACTGCTTCGTTATGATTAAGTTTTATATTTTGTTATATGTAAATGAATGTTAATTTGTTTATATAAAAGTGAAGTCCGTAAATAAAGTAAATTCTAATTCTAATTCCAATTATTTATTTTTGTTAGTTTTCTATACAGTAATGGCTAAAAACCAAATAAATTTAGCTTTTATACAATATGCAATTGCTGAAGTAATAATATTGATACTTAAAGAAACGATTTTTACAGATTTTTTTTAAGCTAAAACTAATTTTATTATAGTATCGGCATTGGCATTCGAAAAAAAGTCGTGATCAAGGTAGAAAACTCGTTCTATTCTTAATTTATTATTCTTTTTCACTTCTCCTTGATCTGACTAATTATCACCGACTAATAATTGCAGAAAAGTAATCGTAATTCTAGCTTTTAAATCCTTTTAGATGATTACGAAAGGCTGTGCAAACAATCAGTGGCTTTTAACTTTCTCAATGACATTACGAAATAATTAGCCTTACAGATAAGTATTAAAGTAAATCACTGCAATATGTTTTAAAATTTTTTTCTATTCATCTAGTAGGAATAAAGTATAGTCAGACTTACAACGAACCCAATCAATTCCTACTTGATGAACAGATAAATGAAACAAAACAATTGTTCTTCGATAATGGCATCAACAAACTTCTGCTTCGATAGGAATAATTTGTACATAAAAGCTGAGACTGTGTAGAAAAATAAAACATATTCATTTTTTTGCAATTTACACCCTAGATAAAAAGACTTTAATGCTTTGATTTAACTTTACAATTATCTTTAATGTTCTAATTTAAAATTACCTAGTGTTATAATTTCGTTTCATTAAGAGTGCAGTGAACATAATACGAGGGTGGATCAAATATAAACAGGAATTTTTTATTTATCGGTGGCCAAGTGTTATGCGCGGTACCGCTGAATGTATTGGAAGTGTCAAAGGGAGGGGAGGATGACGATTTGGTTCATTAATGTTTATTACTGCCAGTAGCAACATTTTTGAGCACGAGGTACATACGTTTGTTGAACAACTCATCACCCTTATATTTTTGGCGTGTAAAGGCGTAAAACTTTCCGAAATTATTGAAAACTGAAGTCTATGAATGGCATAAAAATGTAATTGGCCGCACAATAGTAGAAAACTAAAGTTATGCACGCCGACTGCAGATAAACATGATATACGTGAGCTGATTGGAACTGATCAGCGACTTACAGTGTACAAAATTGCTGCAAAGGTAAGAATATCAAACGGGAGTGCTCATTTCTAATGACTTTGGTTGCTGAAAATCTTCGGCGAGCTGGGTTCCTCGCCTACTGACCCAAGATCACAAAGCGAACCGTCTTGCTGTCTGTGTCTTTTGGCGTGGTACCAAGCAGGGTGTGAAGATTTTTTAAGTCCCATTGTCATTTGTGATGAGACGTGGGTGCATCATTATACCCCAGAATCTAACAAGCAAACATGGTGTGGAGAAAACGCGAAGAAACTCCACCTCGAAAAGCCAAAACTCATCTATCTTGCAACTGTTTTTTTAGGGATTAAAAAGGCACATTTCTTGTTGGTTTCCTTCATAAGCGACATTCAGTCAATGCTGAATATTATCACAAGCTCCTTGTAAAAGTAGCTTATCCACAGAAAAGACGAGGAATGCCCATCCAAAGTGTGAATCTACTTCATGACAACACTGGGGCACAGCAGCTACTTTGACCTGAGAAAAATTTGAGAAAATTTATTAGGAAATATTGGAATACCCGCCCTATAGACCTGAATTGTCCCCCTGTAACTTTCATATGTTTGGTCGCCTCAAAAACGAATAGTGTGGACGCCGTTTTTAAAGTGAGCAATATGTGGAATCTTTTGTGAACAATTGGCAGAAGATACTACCGACCACATTCTTTGATAACGGCATCAAGGAACTTCTGCTTAGCTAGGAGAAATGTGTACATAAAAGTAAAGACTATGTAGAAAAATAACACATATTATTTTTTTACAATAATACATACATACTACATTTTTTAAAATAAATTCCAGTGTATATTTGATTGACCCTCGTACCTACCAGATACATAGATATATGGATTTATCTTAACAATTATCTGTAATTTAGTATTGCGAATCTTTAATCATCCACGATTCTTATAGATAAACTTAATAGACTTTGAGAAATTATTACCGAGTAAACGACATATGTTTTGCATACGTGAAAATATTGACACAGTTAATCCTACAGCTGTGTGTCAAATAACCACCGAAACTAGACAAACGTCCTCGCGCAATAAAATCTTAATTAGCAAACATCACACCTCTCCGGAATGCTTTAGTGCGGGCCGAGGCAGAGAAAGCGAAATGTTTTCGATTAAAAGCCGTGATAGTTCGCCCAGCTGTGTAGAAGTAATCCCCGGAGATTAATTAGGATGATAAAATTAGTTGCATGCAAGCACTTAAACTCACGTACAATTCGCCCCGGCCTTTTCTAATTATCTCACCATTTGATTGCGCGATAAATATTCCGGCTAACACAAACGAGTGCAGCCTTGGAATAAAAACAACGCACTAACCGTTTAATCTTAGCGCCGTTCGAGATTTATTAATAAAATAATGTTGGCACTTATAAAAATTACCCTCTGAAAAGGTATTAAAAAGCGCAGATAATTGGAATTACTCAGTTAAATTGCAGCTGCTTGTAGATCGCTCTGAGTGTTGCATTAGTAGATAGAACATTTAAACAAGAATTATCTTTCAATGCTTCTAGAGCAAAATCATATCATGGTCAGTGTAAAGGAGTTTTATGGACAGTAAGTCAATAATAAGCGCGCTAAAATAAAATAAATCGATAACTAAACACTAAACTAGATTAAAACCGTCGTTATATATTTTCGGTACTGCATGATTATTTCTTACAATCAAAGGTAACAAAATGATATTTCTAAATTACGATGGCAGATAGAGACTTGTCCACAAGACAATTTGCGTGGAATTTGTGTTTCAAGTTGGTTAAGTGGTGCTAAAATACTTAAACATAATTTAATACATGTATCGTAGAAATTGACCATGAAAAGAAACTTAAAATTTGTTTTCTTGCATGTGTCAATTTTTTGATAAGGACCTTCTTCTGTGTCTTGAAGGAATTGATGAACGTTAACCCAAATTGTTTGTTAATAAATTTAAATTTTTTAAGTAGCCTAATATCTGATTCGCAAGAACTTGTCGATGTATTAAATTTTTAAGTTGAAGTAACTGAACAAATTGTAAGAGGTTAAGAAAGTTTCTAAAATTTGGTTTACCATTTCAGCCCAATTGAGCAGTGAAGAATTTCTTGGAAAAGAATGACAACCTTTCCCAATAAATTCTTCTCAGCCACTTGCAAAAATTCTCAATCTCAGCAAAAACCACATCACTGCTTAATTGGGTTAGAATGAGTGTTGTACCGAGCAACTGTTGGAGTTTTCTTAAAAGTTATGAAGGTGTTTGATTCTCAAATACTTCTTCAGACAACAACTCTTGTAATCTTTTTTTTTCAGACAAGGTTGTATGTTTAATGATCTCTGCATTTAACGTTTCATGGCGAAGAGATTGAGGCGGTTTGACTAAGAAGCCTCTGACTTCTAATGCTACCTTTGAATATACATCAGCGACTTTACAATAAAATTTTAGAACAAAATTTGTTATTCGTGAGTTAATTTAAACTAACCAAATTGAGAGGTCTCTACAAAAAATGAGGTAATGAGCATTTAAAAATGATAATGAAAGTTTCTTCTTGCTCCTCCTGTGAAATTAATAAAAGAAGGTAAAAGAAGAATAAGAAAGATGATGTCACCTGTCACGTGATAATGTGAAATAGTCCGGATGTTGCAGAAGGGATTCGGATGATGTTATTTTGCTGTGGTGGGTTGTGGTGGGATGATTTCTTACCTGAAGTGGAGACGTTTTTAATTTTCCACATTTATTTTAAACACTGACTAAAATTTACAATTTTTTAAATTTTAGATTTGAGTGCTGCCATATTTTTTGTAGCCATCGTAGGTCAATTGTTTAAGTTATAGGTTAAAAATTCGTTCAATCTTTATACATCTTAAGAATTTTGATTTTGAGAACATGTGGAATAAAATTTTGACCATTTTTTTAAACACTGACGTTTTTTTTACATTTTAGTTTTGAGTGCTGCCATATTTTTTCTAGCCACCATACGTCAATTGTTTAAGTAGTAGATTAAAATTACGTTTGTCTTTAATAGATTTTATGAATTTTAAACTAATCAAACCTAGAATAAATTTTTGACAATTTTTTTAAGCACTGACTGTAATTTACGTTTTTTTTTTACAGTTTGAGTGCTGCCATATTTTTTTTAGTCATCGTACATCAATTGTTTTAGTTGTTAATTAAAACTACACTCGTTCTTTAACGATTATGTGAATTTTAATGTAAACATACGTGAGATTAATTTTTAACAATTATTTTAAACACTAACTGTAATTTACAATTTTTTTAATTTTAGATTTGAGTGCTGCCATTTTTTCTTTCTAGCCGTTGTATGTCAATTATTTTAGTTGTTGGTTAAAAGTAGGTGCATTCTTTATAGATTTTGAGAATTTTAAACTAATTACACGTGGAAAAAATTTTTGACAATTATTTTAAACATTGACTGTAATTTGCGGTTTTTATAAATTTTAGTTTCGTGTGCTGCCATATTTTTTATAGCCATCGTACATCAATTGTTTTAGCTATAGATTAAAAATACGTTCGTTCTTTATAGATTTTGTGAATTTAAAGCTAATCACACGTGGAATACATTTTTGGCCATTTTTTTTTACTGTATTTACGTTTTTTTTTTTACATTTCAGTTTTGAGTGCTGCCATATTGTTTTCTAGCCGTCGTATGTCACTTGTTTTAGTTGTACGTTAAAAATACGTTTGTTTTTTATAGATTTTGTGAATTTCAAACTAATCACACGTGCGATTAATTTTTGACAATTATTTTAAACACTGATTGTAATTTACGATTTTCTAAATTTTAGTTTTGAGTGCTGCCATAATTTTTCTAGATATCGTACGGCTATTGTTTTAGCTGTAGGTTAAAAATACATCCGTTCTCTGTACATTTTTAAAATTTTAAACTAATCACACATGGAATTAATTTTTAACAATATTTTTTATAAACTGACTGTAATTTACATTTTGTTTAAATTTTAGTTTTGAGTGCTGTCATATTTTTTCTAGACATCGTACGTCAATTGTTTTAGTTGTAGGTTAAAAATATGTTTGTTATTTATATATTTTGTGAATTTTAAACTAATAACATGTAAGATTAATTTTTGAAAATTATTTTAAACTCTGCAATTTACGGATTTTTAAATTTTAGTTTTGAGTGTGCCATATTTTTCTAGATATCGTACGTCTATTGTTTTAGCTGAATGTTAAAAATACGTTTATTCTTTATAGAATTGGTGAATTTAAAATTAATCACACGTAGAATTAATATCTGACAATTATTTTTAAAACTGTAATTTACGGTTTTTTTAAATTTTAGCTTTGAGTGCTGCCATATTTTTTCTAGCCATCGTACATCAAATGTTTTAGCTGTAGATTAAAAGTACATTCGTTCTTTATAGATATTGTGAATTTTAAGCTAATCACACGTAGAATTAATTTTTGACAATTATTTTAAACACTGATTGCAATTTACGCTTTTCTAAATTTTAGTTTTGAGTGCTGCCATATTTTTTCTAGCCATCGAATGTCAATTGTGTTAGGTGTATGTTAAAAATACGTTCGTTATTTATAGAGTTTGAGAATTTTAAACTAGGCACAAATGGAATAAATTTTTGACAAATATTTTAAACACTGACTAATTTACAATATTTTAAATTTTAGTTTTGAGTGCTGTTATATTTTTTTTAGCCATTGTACGTCAATTGTTCTAGCTTGTTCTGGCAATTATTTTTAACACTGATTGTAATTTACGGTTTTTTAAATTTAGCTTTGAGTGCTGCTATATTTTTTCTAGCCATCGTACATCAATTGTTTTAGGTGTAGATTAAAAATACATTCGTTCTTTATATATTTTGTGAATTTTAAGCTAATAACACGTGGAATAAATTTTTGACAATTTCTTAAACCACTGATATAAATTAACAGTTTTCTAAATTTTAGTTTTTAGTTCTGCCATATATTTTCTAGCCATCATACATCAATTGTTGTAGCTGTAGATTGAAAATACGTTTGTTCTTTATAGATTTTGTAAATTTTAGGCTAATCAAACGTGGAATGAATTTTTGACAATTTTTTTAAGCACTGACTGTAATTTGCGGTTTTTATAAATTTTAGTTTTGAGTGATGCCATATTTTTTCTAGCCATCCTAGGCCAATTGTTTTAACTGTAGGTTAAAACTACACTCGTTCTTTAAAGATTTTGTACATTTTAAACTAAACATACGTGGGGATAATTTTTGACAATTATTTTAAACACCGACTGTAATTTATATTTTTTTAAATTTTAGTTTCGAGTGCTGCCATAATTTTTTGTAGCCATCGTATATCAATTGTTTTAGTTGTAAGTTAAAAATACGTTCATTTTTTATAGGTTGTGTGAATTTTAAAGTAATAACACGTGCAATTAATTTTTGGAAATTATTTTAAACACAAGCTGTAATTTACGGTTTATTAAAATTTTAGTTTTGAGTGCTGCCATATTTTTTCTAGCTATCTTACATCAATTGTTTTAGTTGTGAGTTAAAAATACGTTCGTATTTTTATAGATTTTGTAAATTTTAAATTAATCACACAGGCAGTTAATTTTTAACAATTATTTTAAACAATGGCAGTAATTTACGGTTTTCTAAATTTTAGTTTTGAGTGATGTCATATTTTTTCTAGACATCGCACGTCAATTGTTTTAGTTGTAGGTTAAAAATACATTCTTATTTTATAGATTTTGTAAATTTTACACTAATTACACGTGTCATTAATTTTTGACAATTATTTTAAACAGTGTAATACATTGCGAGCTCTATTTCAATATCGAGGGTTTTTACTGTATTAGACTCAATTCTATTTTATATACCCCCTAATTGATTAAATTAATAATACTAATTAGACTAAGTTTCCTTTATCCCTATTATTAACATTTTTTATAAATAACAATACACGCATTTATAATGGAGAAGCGGCGAGGTTCGGAAGCCAACAAAAGAAAAGTTGGTGTGAATTATTAAGTTTTACGATTTGACAACGGGCGATAATTATGTGGAAGGGCGAGTTTCGTTGGGCAAATGTGCTGAATTATTATCCAAAGTTTATAACCCGACCGAAAATGTTACGCCCAGTGAGCAACTTGGAGGTTCGCGGAGAAATATCCTGTTAAATTTAACATTCTGTCCCCAACCCAAACAGCACGCTTGATGTAACGTGTTTACGTAAGTGATGTTCCCCAATAAGCTAAAAACAATCGTAAAATGTTGATCAAGTTTGTAAATATGTCGCTTCCATATGTAATTGTGCTTTTTGTAAATTTTTAAATGAAAGTTGATTCGACTGCCAGGAAAAACCGGATATTACAGAAATTCCGCATTTTGGGATAGGTTATCTGCAATATCCCATAAAGCACTCCAATTGCCAATTGAAAAATGATACCGATCAATAGTTGCAATATACAATATTGTAAAGAGTTCAATTGAATGTTGAATTAACAGTTTTCAGGAAATAATAGACTTGTATATTACATTTAATATATACAAGTCTATTATTTCCTGAAAACTGTTAATTCGACATACAAGTGAACTCTTTAGAATATTGTATATTGCAACTATTAATTCATGAAGAATTATAAAAATGTTTAGTTAGAACAAATATATTTGTTTATTACCTTTATTTCCTAGAAGCATTTTACTTTATATGAGCCATAAATAGAAGTAAAATTTAATCTAGTTACTTGAGTATGTGAAGGTTAATATCACTTTTTTCATAAAAAGTGAAGAAAGGAATATAACTGTGTTTTCAATTAAGAAGTAAAATTCGTCTGATTAAGGATCATAAAAGGAATTACAAATACTCATCTCCTTCTCATGTACTTATTGAGGGAGCAAAGGGGGTACAATAATTCTTTATATGTTCTAAAGAGGCACCTCCTAGGAAAAAAAAATGTTGTTGAGTTATGAGAAGATAATTATAACTTGATTAAAACAGTAGCACTTTCTTCAGAATTAATTTTTATTTCGCTAGATGTACATTTTGGGTACTTTGCACTCAAATCAATAGCTTATATCAATAACTTATAAATGGTTTAGTTATAAAGCTATTGATTATTGAGTACATAGAACCCGAAAAGTACATCTAGTGAAATTAAAATTAAAAGGGTTTTAATCAAGTTTTAGAAGGTTTTTTACTCATTTATTAATGAGGAAATATTTTCTTAAAAAGTGGAGGAGGTTTTAGAACTTAAGTGAATTATAAAATCAACTCCAAGTTCGTTCGAACCAATTAACCCTCTTTACGGTAAAGAGACCCGAACGTACCTGAATAAAACAAGTGCGTGTCTCTTATGTTGAATTCAAGTACTTATAGTATGAATATTAATATTATTAATTAATTCACGTGGAGTTTATGGGAATGAAAACAAACGGGACGAACGTAACTTGACGGTTCAATGGAGTTGCATAAATTTTGGCGCGCGGCTGCCGGATGAGGGTGCATTTAATTTAATTTATTCAAGTATTAATAAGTATGTAAATTATGCAATACTTGAGGGTGTTTCTGTGTGCTCTTTTTGTACAGGTGGAGGGTTTTCCGTTTAAACATGCATTATTCCGTATTTGTATAACGTTTGAGTTAAATACGGACCTCATATTTCAATTTTAATATGTTGGATAATATACAGGGTATTATATATTTTTTTAAATAAAAAAAACATAAAAATATATCCTCAAAAATGACGTTTTGTAATCAAGTCAAACTTCAAGGGCTGAAAGACAACCGGTCGATAGCTAATGGAAAAAGAAGAGAAGTAGCATTGTTGTTGCATTATCAAATGCAACTCTATTTTCAGTTAAGATGTTTATGTCTCTCAAACTTGAAAAATAACAATTTATAGAAGAATCCAACGTCAAAACTAAAATTTGGTTAAAGAAGTGACATTTTATAAAAACTGTAATGTTAAAAATAACAGCTGTAAGCTTCCTCTAGAGTCTCTTCCAGTCTCATTAGCGTACCATGTTGACCAACCCAAAATACCAGCTTTGATGGGTAGCTCTTTTGCAAAATCGATGCTTTCTATACCAACATGTGATGGCATTCATATGAAGACAATAGCCTACAGAGATGCAGATGGCACCTAGAGGATAGAATTATCTGTACTAACAAATCATTATTCTAGTTAATATATAGTAAACTTTGTAGAGAGAAGAATGAGTCGGAAAGTACGAGGAAAGTTTTTTCTGCCTGATAAATCGCAGTATTTGAGTGCTTGCCAAATTGCGTTGAGTACGGCAACAAATACGATCAAGTTTCTAGGAATGGGGAGTATTGCCAACTACAATAGCTTATCCCACTCGTTTATGAGATTTACATCCATCCATCTATATGCAGTACGTGTTCTTATAATGATTTATAATTTTTGTTAGATTAACTGACATATCTTTGTTGAAGTTTCTAAAGTTTCAAATTGCAATAGGTTCATAGTAATATGGATATTCTTGGAGTCTTCAATAGTAAAATCTCAACCGACTTCGAACTCGCAAGCTTGAGCACACATCAGTCTTGTGGAAGACGTTCGCAAGGCATTTTTTTGATATGTCTCTGCTCTGTTATTCTTCTTCTGGTGATGTCTCCTATCGAAGGATGGATATAATCATTGCTAGAACTGCATTTAAACAAATCACTCAAATTGTGTAACCACGAAATTCTCCTTCTACCAATATTACCTTTTCCGTTTCTTTTACCTTGAATGATAATTCTGAATATCTGCTACAAGAATCAAAGCTGATATGTTACAAGACCTACTTACAAATATGTCATATTGCTGAACGAATCGAAGGCGTCTGTTCTTTATTGATAGTGACCCGGCATCAGAGCAAAGACTTTTAACTGATGTAGTTCTAAAAACTCATGTAGCTTGATGTATCGAATTAAAGAATTGATACCACGAATTACTAGGAGAAAAATATACTGCACACTTGTAGTCAAGGTTAAACAGAGCCAGCTCTTGATACAATTGCAGCAAAATCTCTGCTTGTACACTAATTAATGTGAGAAAGGCAGCTTACAAGATAAAACGCTTTTTTGCATCTTGTAGGCAGGTAATTTATGTGTAGAAGGAATTATATCAAATATTAGACTTAGAAATCGATGAGTCGACACGATAAAAACACACATTTATGTTTAGTCTAGGTTACTTGTGTTGTAGATGTTAAAATACATGTGTATGCAATATTTGCGTTGAAATTCGAAAAACACACAAGTACAATCTCGAACAATGTATCAATGCTCCTTAGCAATTATATATATATATATATATATATATATATATATATATATATATATAACTGTTCGGAATTGATCACCAGCCATATAAAACGTAAGGTGATTGTGGAGGTACTTACGGAAGTTGTAATATCACTTACCGCAAATGAAAATAGTAGAGGCCTGCGATATGACGTTTTCTTGTACGTAAAGTAAGGATAGTGAATATAGAAACAATCTGATTAGGTCTTAATGAAAAATGCAAAATATTTATTTTTTGGTCATTCATAAATAATCTATTACTCAGAAACCATTCATTTGCAGTTCTTAAGACAGTATTTTGCATTATATCTACAGTAACTGGAGCTTCAAATACTTATCCTTGTATAATCTGCAAACAGGACTACATTAGCTTCGTTAAGGTATTTATGCAGATCATTTACATAAATTAAAAACAATATTGACCCAAGTAGAGATCCTTGAGGAACACCAATATTGTTCCGATTGATCTTCTTTGTGACAGACTCTGCCTGTATTAAATGTACGATCATTTTTAAAGTTAAACTGCTAAATGATCGTAACGGATTGAAACACGTGTCAGGAAACTGATAATAAAATCATGGAACAAAACAAGTGTTTTACTCCACCCATTTTGAAAATAAAGAACTAAATATTAAAATAGATGAAATGGCTCATACATTGGGTGTTCTGTAAAACAAGAAGACTTCTCAACAACGTATTCTTCAAACCAACTCCATCATTCTGGTCTTAAGTGATAACCACGGCAAAAATATGGGAAAGTTACTTAGAAGATCCGTGAGTCAATTTGTTAATTTCCCAGTAATCTCATTAGTTTACAAATTAAAACTAAATGCCACTTTGACTGCTATTATCGAACAAGTCAAAGATTTTGCGAGTGACTACGCATAAATATCATGTCCTCATTATAACAGAAACTGTTGATGCGATAAATGCTCGATAGAATATTTTAAAAGTAGTTTCAGAAAAAAAATAACAAAAGTTTATTTTATTAAGAATAGACAAATGTTGGACAAATCAATTATTTCAATCAATAATCAGCTTTATATTTGCGCTACTAACCTTAACTATGAATATATGTAGAATAAGACAATCTCATACAAAAAAATTCGTCTGCAACAAATTGAGAAGTGTCGTACCTTTAAAATGTCTATTCATACAGTCAATATATTTTCAGAATCTTTTAGATCTTTTAGTCAATCCAGTTTAAAAGAAAGGTGAACTTGATAATCCTGATAATTTCAGACCAACATCGATGCTGCCTATATCTAGCAAAATATATGAAAAAATTCGTTTGCAACTGATTGAATATTTTGAAATCTTAAAGCTTCTTCGAAACGAGCAGAGATCGACAACTGATGCAAATTTAGACTTAATGAAATTGCTTCCATGCTCGTTAATGCTATATCTCTGTTATTTGCACATTCTCTCTTGCTTCCATTCTTGTGTATTAGGCTTAATACCTAACAAAAGCTTGTAGGACCTCTCGAAAGCATTTGATTGTGTCTCGCAACAAATTTTATTGCGAAAGCTCGACTTTTATAACATATACCCAGACGCCTATCGTTTAATTAATTCATATATTTCCGAAAGAACGCAAAGAGAAAAATTAAATAGAAATATTTCTTATGTTCTTCCAATAAAATATGGTGTGACGCAGGGTTCAATTGTGGGGCCATTGCTATTTTTGATATATATTTATAACTTTCCAGAATTTTCTGGTCGTGCGGAAAGTTTTTTTATATGCGGATGATATCACACTATTTAATAAATCCAAACAGCTGAACATTGCAACCCAGACGGACAATGAAACACTTGCAATGGCCTCAGGTTAGTTCCTTAATAATAGGCTTAAACTCAATAGCAGCAAATCAACAACCCTAACTTTTAGACTGGAAAAGAATAGGCGTGAAAAATAATCAGACAAATTCTCAGGTGTGTATATAGATACCTGATTAACATGTGCAACTAGAGGAGATGCTCTAGCCAGCAAACTAGGTTCCAACAATTTCCTTATAGGCAATATATCGAATACTGTATCAACAAACTTTCTACGAGTCGATTATTTCTCTTTATAACATAGCCACATATCGTATGGATTGATCGTGTTTTGTCATGAGGTCATCATATTTTTAGACTAAATCGATTGTGAAGTTAGTGAAGACTGTCGTCAAGCATTTATTGATAAGTAAATTATCTGTCTATACATCCTCAACTACCTCATCTCTATTAAGAAAAACATATTACTTTTCATCAAAGCTGTTCTAATGTACATGACTATCAACCAAGGCAAGAGCCGAAGAACTACATACAATCGATCAGATTTACAAAATCACAAACTGGTATTCTATTTTAAGCCGTTAAAATTTTCAAAGTACTTCCAGACAACATAAAATACCTATCTCTAATTGAGTAAATACAACAATAAAAGAATCTTTAGTCAGGAACGTATTTTACAGTGGAGACGGTTGCCTTGACAACCCTAAGAATGAGGGCGAGGGATAAGAATAATGTGTAAGGATGGGAAGAAAACGTAAAGACATCTGACAAGGGAATGCAGGGCATTGGATGAGGATTTTGTGGAATAAATAAGAGAAGATTCTGATGAGACTAAGATGGGAACCTAAGATCAAAACCAAAACGTAGCTGACAACATAGCTTCAAATGTTGTTAGCCTATAAATATTCAAATATTAGAATCGAACACTTTTAGAAAATGTTAAAAATAACATAGAGATTAATTACTGCTAAAATTGCTTTTCAGAATCATACGAATTTATAAAACGATTTCTTAAACGGCCAATTAAAGTTATCAAGGTTATCATTCAAAATTTATTTTAAGTCAAGTAATTACCATAAAAGTTCCATCTATTGTCTAAGCCTTGTATTAGATTATGTTTCAGTGTATAACTACCGATACATCAAGGGAATAGAGAACGAGGCTTTTTTAACAGCGAACAATAATTAATTTTAAGTGATCTAACGTTCATTTAAGATCATTCGAAATCATTTTTCTTGATGCTGATTGTAAAATCTTATGTAATTCCCAAACTCACCCATCTACCTCATAAATACTTTTGAAAGCCGATATATTTAATTATATTATATTTTTAGAATACTAATATTAATTTATTCTTTTTATATCCACCAATATTTTATTCTAATTACTGAATTTACTGAAACAATCAAAACTGTCATTCGTGATAAATATTCAATCGTTTTTAATTCACTTTATGGCTAACTTTTAATTGAATTCAATAATTAATTCCTCTTTAATGCAGTCGTTTGTTAATTTAAAATTTACGAATAATTGAATTTTAATTAAAATTTTAAGCTTACAATTAATTTATGGATGCACTCCGTTTCTTATTTTCGTCATAAAATACATTCCACATTGCAGCATGTGTTGCTGACACTACAATTAAAAAAGTTTGATATATTAAATACTAGTAGAGCTTGATTAAATTAGTAAGTTCACAACACATGAGATATATAATGTAACTGCAAGTCTTTTTATACCTCGTAAAAAATATTACATATAAAATACATTATACCAGATAGAGATAAAATCCTTTTTACGATATTACCATAAAGGTCCCATCTATTGTCGTGGCTGTTGTTGACAGGGAACAATTATTAGTAGTAGTTCTTTATTAGTGCTTACAGAATAAGTCTTTGTACAAGTCAAATTACAAAAAAAGAAATAAATATATACATATATTAATTAATGTTTAAAATTGTTTTTATTTAAATAGCCAATCCGTAGCTTCATTAGTTCATAACCGATATTACGATCTTGAAATTAGTGTTATATCTGCAAGAAATGGAAAATCCAATTTTTTCATATAATTATAAGGTTGCTAAGGATTTTCTAAATACTGCTAATATTGATTTGCTTCCAAGGCAATTTCCTTCACCAGATTTATCATTCAGCGAAGGATAAAATACGAAGGATAAAAGAAATCTTATTATTAATCAAGGCCTACTAATAAAAAAAATTAAAAGTAAACAATAGTTTGAATTAATAATGTAAAAAAAGAGTCATATGAAATGTATCTCATAACAGATACACCTAATTGAAACACAATATCATATTGCGAATTCAGTGTGTTGATATTCCATGAATTATAATAACAAACTAAAAACATCGTACGAGCTTCGCCAATTTAATTATTCGTCGTTCCTTGTTTATACATTTATACACAATGCAAACATACGGTTTGTCGATTGTGTGCGTTTGTATTGTTCACAATTTACACGTTTTACAATATGTAGACAGATAGCACTTGTGTGCTTAATACGAAATCAAAATGGTCGCACTTGTGCGCTATTGATCCAGATTGGGAAGATATGCAAAACTGCCGCGCCGCACGAAATCTATGCACAATATCCACATCAGAAATTCCGATCGTGATGTACGAGTCGCATGCATGTACATAAATCAAGCTCGAGTGGTGATGGTGTAAGGTTAACTGCTTGAAATAATTTTATTTAAAAAAAAAATAATAATAAAATTCAACTTTATAAAATTTAAAAATTTATATAGGCTACATTTTTGATGTATAAAAAGCTAAAGGTGACAATGGAAAGTATGAAACTATCACTACTTCACCTTAGCAGGCTTAAAACTTTATGAACAAACCCTGTATATTACCAAAAAATGTGTAATCTACTCGAACTGGGATCTTAAGTTTTATAACGTTTTCCTGATTTCTACTAATTTGCATTGTTAAGATCTCCGTACGTTAAACATGATGGTTAAATTTTAGAAATTTTATTTGTTTTACTTATTTGTAATAAATATGATTTATAGATCCTCGAATCAGTTTGGAAAGTGTTAGAGAAACAATATACACATTGTTTGAAAATTATAGAACTTCTACAATTTGGAAAAGAAATTTCTGAAGAGCTAGAGAAATATAGAAGAAGCAAAAAACTAAGAAAATTCTTTAACCCTTAATATTTACTCGTGAATTTCCTGAAAAAATCTGGCAAGATAAATATTGTTTTCTTCTGAAAAAGTGCACAAAGTTGCTGAGATTAATCTATGAAAATAAGATAAAAAATCAAGAAATATATAAGAGCATTGGATATTTTGAAATATGCAAGCAAAAATACTGGATATTTTTAGTTTATTTAAAAAAGACATTCTTGAAATATTTCTACATGGTAAAAGAAAGTGGTGGATAATTATAAGAAAAGTCATTTAAAAAAGACTCTTCTGAAAAATGTTTATAAAGTAATGAAACAAATAGTGTAAGAAAATTTGTACCGAAATGCAAGAAATTTTTAAGAAAAATTTTAGAATTTTTAAAACTGTATAAGAAAATTGTCATTATTTCAAAGATAAATTGATTAATGAATTTTAAGACCGTCATAATTTGAAAGGTGCATCTCTAATATTTTATTCTTAGTATCTAAGCATTTTAATTATGTTATATGTATACCTTTTTGACTTGTGTAAGAGCATTTATTTTGTTTCATAGCACCAATAAAGATGATTTAATTTAATATCTCAACAAGATTAAAAATAAATTAGTTGCTGGGAAATTCTAGAGGTTTCGAAGTAAACTCTAATAATTTTGAAGATAAGTTGGGAGAAATTCTTGTATTAGATAAATTGCTAAATATTCTTGTAAAATTACAGGAAACGTTTAATAAAAGTTGTTGCAAATCATCAATCAAAACAATTTGGCGGAGCTTTTTCTGAAAACTATGGAACAAAATTCTCTACAATCCTTGAAAAAAGTTTCAGCAGTTTTGAATGAGAAATTTACGAAAAATTATGATAAAAAATAGTTGTTATAAACCTCAAAGAACATTCTCTTCTAACTTCTAAACAGATATAAAAATTATTAAAAATCATATTTTCCTCGGTGAAAACAAAATGGCCGCAATTGGTCTGATTAGTTAATTGCTGTGAAAATATGGAACAAACTTCTTCACAATCCTTGAAGGACACTTTCGCAATTTAAAAGAAATATTTTCGCTACATTCTACTCATTACTAAAATATATAAAGCCCTTGCTGGAAATATATAGAACCATTTTTTTTCTTCTTCTGATTCCTATCCACTAATGGATGTTCGCAATCATCCATCTCCTTTTCTTGCTTTGTCAAAAAGTTCTTGAATTGTTCTCACGCCAGTTCATCTTTTAAGAGTCTCGAAATTTAGAAGAGTTCAACAATTTCTCTTGTAGATTGCCATAATTGCCTTAAAGAGTTTTAAATTATAAATTCTAAAAATATAAAGAAATGCGGAAAATTATAAAATCCTTTACGAAAACAATTGCTCTTCTTGAGGGAAACGTTATAAGAAGATAAACTAGAAATGAGTAAAATAATCTAAGAATGAAAAACGTCGCTGCATTTTACTTTGAAAAATAAATCAGAAAATACATGGTCTATTATAAAAGTATACAAAAGACCTTCATTGTTACTAATTTCCTAGCCAGGAACATCACCTAGGTAGTCCCCCAGTCCCCTCAAAGTTCTGACTTGGTTCCGTGAGACTTTTTTTTTGTTTCCCCAGCTAAAGAGAGAGAGAGCTGAAACGAACGCATTGAGAGTCCGTAGAAAACATTCAATAGCATATTACAACGATCTTAAGAAATATTCCCATCG
This sequence comes from Ontholestes murinus, assembly GCA_963969525.1. Taxonomy (NCBI): domain Eukaryota; kingdom Metazoa; phylum Arthropoda; class Insecta; order Coleoptera; family Staphylinidae; genus Ontholestes; species Ontholestes murinus. Next base: position 78,239,078 of record OZ018388.1, read on the forward strand.
ATTAGATTCAGGGTGTCTTCCAGCTATGGCAGACTGTTGCCGCAAGTGATGAGTATTAATGCTGAGGGAAAGTATTTTGAAGAATTTTAAGCATTTGTACCGGTACGATCAATAAACATATTTTTCCCAGAAAACGCGCATTACTTTTATAATAAACCCTGTATATGAAGTCATATTTACTGGTCTTATATATTCTCTCTTTTTAGAAACATTTTCCAGAAAGCAAATAACAGCATAATGAAAATCTTGAAACTGAATGAAAAATTATAGAAAATTATAAAAATATATTATTAAAATACAGTCAAGAAATCCCTGTAATATTTATAAAAGATAGTAAATATAAATATAAGTAAATCTGCTGAAAAATTGAAGAAAGTACAAAAACGTGTAAAATAATTTTAGGAATTTGTAGAATTTGTAGTTGCTAGAAAGTTTTGGATAAATAGCAAAGAAGTAAAATTTTTTGGAGTCTTTAAAAATTTGTTTGTAATATGATGGTGGTGACCGCTACTATGTGGTAAATACAGTTGTAAAAACCATAGAAAATTGTGTTTTATTTCATCCCACGTTTGAATATTTTTATAATTTCGAAAAGAAATTAAATTCCCAGAATTTTACAGACAAGTAAGATATGCTAAAAATAATCTTTTAATAGAAATAAAAAACTTGCTACGAAAATCTACAAATCTAGTTTATCACAATTTCTCTGAAAACAAGATTGGTATTTTTTTTTTAAATGTCCTTTGTGTTCTAGAAAATTAACTAATAATTAGAAAAACGCGACAATATTTCGTAAATCTTGAATTATTATTATTGATTATTAAATGTCTGTCGAGGTATTAGCCAGAGAAGTAGTTGTTTCAATATATGATTTGTTTTTAGTCTTAATAAAGCTCATTGTTGTAGATTTACGAAATGTTTTCGTGTTTTTCTAATTAATTTTTTTTTTCTATTTTGAAATATTATTTTTACTATTTCTTACTTACTTACTTATCGTGTCAAATTAGTTTAGATCATAAATCATAAAAAATAGTAAAACCATTGTGAAAAATTCTAAAAGTTTACAACAAAAATATTCGTAATTCTTAGGAGAATGTTTTGAAAATTAAAGATACATTCAGTTTTCACAAAATATTAATTTGAAATTTTTCAAAACACGCAATTTGAAAAATGAATTTCCGAGAAATCTTGTTAATCAAAAAACAAAAGTCAAAATATGAGATAGAAAACCAAATACAGAAAGGAGCAATACAATGCAGAAGACAAAACAGAAGAAAAAAGGCTGAAGCTATGAGGAAAGAGGACTAAAAGAAGAAGATACAAAACTAAGAACAAATCTGTGTCATATTTTGTCTTTTAATTGATATAACAATATTTTAATATGCTATTTAAGCAATTTTTTATGTAACTTATTAAAAACGATGTATGTGTTTTGCCGTGATGTTTCAATACTGTTATCTCTTAGTACTTATTTAAAATTATGTAATCTGGATTATTCCATAATTTAATGACTTGTGTAAAACTCTATTGTTTCACTAATAAACCAATAAACTATTGATATTGAATATAAAATATTTGTCAATTATAAAGTGTTGATTCAAGTAACAAATATCAACTCTTAACTCTCAATATTTTAGTTCAAAATTTTAAAAATTCAAAAATATTTAAAATTTCAGAAATCCAAAATTTACCCTTTAACACACTTTTGTTAATTGATACCTGCCATCTATCGGCTGGTCAGGTTTAACAGTTTAATATTGATTTGTACATTCTGTTCATTCTAAGTTAATGTTCTTTACCTGTCAACTAAATATTTGAATATTTGATTATTTGAATATTTAAGTTTAGAGAAAAAAATCTAGAATATTCAAAAAATCTAGAAAAATATTTGAATATTTGAATTTGAATGAACTGTCAATTCTAAAAAATTTTTGAATTTTCCAGAATTTTGTTTAAACTTAAATATTCAAATTTTTAAATAATGTAATACTCAAATATTCAAACATTGAAATATTTAAATAATCAAATATTTAAAAATTTATAAATTTAAATATTCAAATTTCCAAAAATTCAAAAATTAAAATGTTCAAATAACTTTCAAGTGCCTAGTATATAATGTCAATGTGTCAACTGTTAACTGTCAAATGTCCAGTTTTAATTGTTAACAATGGATTTATACATTTTTTATGATCAACTCTTAATAGTAAAATGTTAAATGCCAAGAATATTAATTAGTTCTCAACGATCAAGTACTGTCAGTTTTCAATATGTAAGTGTCAACATTTAACTGACAGTTGCTAATCATCAGTCATCTGTCATCTGTTAATAGTAATGATAGTAATAATCAAGTTTATTAACCAACAGAATACATACAATAACAAGGTAATGTAAAAGTACATAAATAATGAATGGAGTTCGAAATAATTCACATTATGGTGCAATAATGTTATGAGCCCCTAACAGCCCGCTTTTTTGTTGCCAGGGAGATATGAATAGGTTTATGTCCCCCTACGATATTAATCGAAAATAATTGCCCTGATTTTGGGTACCTTAGTAACCCTATAATGCCCTAAGGCGTTAGAATTTTTATAATACGCCCTAGGGCGTTACTTTTCATAATTCATTCAAATAACAAAACTAGTTCAATAATATCTTTTTCCTTAACGTTGAAAATTTGGTCCACCTAGAGTTCGGCGCAAATGTCTATGATATCTCTTAAAAGTGAATATTATTTATATTATTTTTGTATGTATTAGGTTATTTTGTTAGCACTGAATTAAAATAGATAAATACAAGTATGCACAGTTCCGTTTTTCAAACTTCTTTTACTTCTATTTTGTGAATCTTTCTCCAATTTATTAAATAAATATATTCCTTCTCATACACTAGTGAAGATTTATTCGGCAGTAACGCTTGTCTTGTATTGTCTGCTCTTGTTTTTATTGCCTCTGGTAAAACAGCCATTCTTAATTAACGTGAACTTAATTTTCCGAAATGAAATTGACCCTCTCAAGCGTTCCCCTTAGATAGAATCAATTTTTAATTGAATGCAAAATAAACATTGCTAGTTCAGAAAGATATTCAGAAACGAAAACAGCATTATTGGGCACTAGGCCCAAATGAGAAAACAACGAATTCTGACAGTTCAAGAAAATGTTTCTGAAGCTCCAGTCCCTTCGTAAAACCGAAGTATATGCACTATGTAAAAAGTAAAATTTCTTTTGAAAAAAAATTAAAATACGTCATATGTAAAAACGAGACACAATACCATCTAGATAAAACCTGCAGGATTTATCGAAACCTCAGAATTTGGAAATCACGTTTGATTTATTAGGACACCTACAAAAATCACTAGATATACAGCATAATTTTAATCATTGTGGAGGGTATACCAATCGATAGACCAAAATTTTCTCATACAGCCAACGAAAATAGTTTCAAATCTTAGTTCAATTAACAGTGCCAAGAAGTTCGTTATCATAACTATGCATTGTAAATGTCATTTTAACTTATAAATCACTAATTTTACATTTTGCCAAATGCTAATCTTACCGAAAGAAAAAAATATAAAAGTGCAGCTAGGAATATTAGTGAAGGATCAATAAAATTTATAACATAGTCAAAAAAAATACCCATGAATCATTACATCCTAAATATTACAAAATAAAGTCAATGCTTCAAAATTTCAATGCACCTTGCAGCATTGAAAGGAAAGACGACATTCCTGATATTCAACGAGACGTTTTGAACTCCATCCCAAAAGAAGCCTTTTTGAAAAGTTTCTAGGACATGTATAGTAGATATAGCAGACCTTAGCAGTGTACAGTTATGGGAGGTGACTATTTCGAAGGACAGTAAGGTAACTTTCTTTAATATTGCATCTAGGTTAATGTTACAGGACTCTTCGCGGAACTTTATTGTCAGAGGCTAATAATATTGTAATAATAAATAATGCAGGTTTTGAAGAAAAAAATCACGCCAAGGTCCTTAAACTCTTAAATTCTACTTAAGCTATTATTAGTGTAGAGCAAAGTAGTATTTATTTGTGCTAATAACAATAATTCCTAGTTCACACAAGTCCAAGAGGTGAATGAAATAGGTATTACATTAAACGTTTCCTAAAATAAAGAAAAATAACAGATACATGTATAAATAGAAAGCTGGTAGAATAAATAATTATTGCAACTAAAATATTAATTACTAAAAACATTACTTAAAATATAGAAACAATACAATGATAAATTAACATCTTTGTATAAATAAAATATATTTAAATAAATTAAACTTAAGGACTGAACAACGAGTTTAAAATCTATGTAAGTATAAAATGTAATATACGTTTTACAACACTGATTACATAAATAAAAATTACATCAATTTCTAGGAATTACACATTAAAATTGCATCAAAATTGTAGAAGGCTTTCAATATTAAGATCCTCATATCTTTATTTTTGACATATTAAGGTTCTAAATTACGTAAATTTATTGGAGGCTTATTAAAAATTTTGATTGCTTATAAATTGGTACCAACTTGACTCCGTGATAATCGAATACTTGTTGATACAAATTATCTCGTTTCCTCGTATTATAAATCTCTAAGTCATCATGCAACATGTTATTTTTAGCAAATAGGCTAAAATATATAAAGATGGTAGCGTTAATATATTTCACAAAATATTGCTTACAATCGTCTCGAAATCCAATTCCTGCAATAATTCTGAATAATTGTCTCTGCAAAGAAAATTATCGGTGACGACTAATTGAATACCCAAAGACTATGATACCTTAACAATAAATAAACACTATACTAATCATAGTTGGTGATGGATTATTTTTACGGTTTCTAATTTCTCATCTAATTTCAAATCTAAAAACTTGACGGTTTTGATGGATTTCCAAATTTTTTTAACTGGATTCCCTTGTGGATTATTTTTTTTAATAAATTTTATGAAATCGAGTGTAATTTGGATTTTTCTTACATCAAGTTTCAAGCGTTGTAAATTTGTTTTCGCTTGTCGTATGTTAATTGTTCTTAAGTAATTGTCAAAATGTTCTTGGTGGATTTTGAAATTTATAAGTTAATTCCTTTGTGGATTATTATTTTATATTTATAAATTTCATGAAATATCGAGTGTAATTTTTATTTTATCTTAAATCAAGTTTCAAGAGTTGTAATTTTGTTTTTGATTATTGTATGTCAGTTGTTTATGAGTAATTTTCAAAATTCATCAATTTATGGTGTATTTTGAAATTTTCAAGTTGATTCCTTTGTGGATTATTTTTTATAAATGTTACGAAACATCGAGTGTAATTTTTTAAGTTTCAAGCTCCGTAATTTTGTTTTCGATTGTAGTATGTCAATTGTTTTGTTTTTGAGTAATACGTCAGTTTTTAGGGATTTTGAAATTTTCAAGTTATTTTTTTTTTGTGGATTATTATTTGATAAATTTTATGAAACATCGAGTGTAGTTTTGATTTTTCTTACATCAAGTTTCAAGCTCCGTAATTTTGTTTTCAATTGTTGTATGTCAATTGATTTTAAGTAATTGTCAAAATACGTCAGTTTTTGGTGGATTTTGAAAATTTCAAGTTGATTTCTTTATGGATTATTTTTTTATAAATTTTTATAAAACATCGAGCGTAATTTTGATTTATCTTACATCAAGTTTCAAGGTTCAAGGTTCTTGGTGGATTTTGAGATTTTCATAATAAAAATATAAGAAAGTCCTTTAACTAATAATAATATAATTGAAATTTTCAATTTAACTCCTTTGTGGATTTTTAAAAATAAATTCTATGATATTTGTGACTGTCTTTTCCTGATTCAGATTTAGAAGATTGGTGGGAAACTAAACAGAAGCTTGAGCTAATGCTGAATTCACTTACTCTTTTTATATCCTTACCAGATGTAATGAGTGTGGTATGGTCTGCAAACTGAATCACTGCGCAATCATCGATGTACTTTGAAAAGTCATTAATATAAATGAAAAAAAAAAGTGGTCGAAGAATTGCCACATGTGGAATCAATAGACAATGGCTCTGAAAAAGTTTCATTGCAAAAAAAACCACTTACTTTCTATTCGTCAAGTAACTGTGCAAAAGATTTTGACTGGTTTTATGATAATAGTAATAAATAGTAGTTTTCTAATCAAAATGGTGTAGATAGATAGATAGATGTTATATGGGTGACACCAGCGCCGATAATCCTTGACGATTTGAACTTGAACTTGAATATGAATTTATTAATAATTATAAATTCTACCAAATTTTTACGATCTATTGATAAATTTCTATCAATTTTCCGAATATTTTTAATACTTTAGAATTTTAAATTTCTTCAAGCAGTTTTTCATCCATTTAAAATAACATTCACCTTTTGTTTCATCTCATCAGAATGCCAACAAATCATATTTTTATCAGAATATTCCAAAATTTATTAGAATTTAAAGGATTTTTTATTTTTATTTTCGATAGTTATACAATTTTCTTCTAGATTTTCCTGAAATTCTTTAGCAATTTCTTCCCCAAATATTTCTACGAAATTTCTAAAATTTTCAATTATTTTCTCTTTCGAATTATATAATTTTCTTAAGGGTTTCAGAGTTTAAAGTAATTTTTACCGAACTTTTGCAAATATTTTACTACATGTTTCCTTCCAGATAGTGTAGTAGTGCTTAATGTTTCTAGAATTATTCAGAAATTTCTTTTATCAATCATTCTTTCAAACTTTTAAAATATTTGATTAATATTTTTTTCAAAAAGAGAGTTTAAAAGCAAATTTTCTTCGATTCTTTTTGAGAATATTTCTCTATATCTTCTCCGAAAATTCTTTTAAAGGTCTAGATAATTCTCCATTAATTTATCTTCTCTGATTTTACAGTTTAAAGTAATTTTTCTTCAATTTTCACTATATCTACTATTTAACTTGAGATTGCGAAAAGTATTTTTTTTTAAATAATTCTTGAATAATTTTCTCACTTATCTCTTGGTGAAACATTATGAAATAATAATTCATAAACAAGTGTTTATGAATTTCGACTATTATTTTTTTTAAATTTCTTTTTAATGGTTTCTTATATTTCTTAGGCCATACTCGCCTGATAAGTCGAGTTGAAGAACACAAGAAATCGTGAACTCTGCCTTCAGGATCTATGTTCCAAATTTTAAAGTAATTTAGTGTTTATGTATGTATTTTTATATGATTTGTAATAGATATTGTAAAGTAAGCAGTATAAATATAGATGTTTTTATTAATTTCTCTTCAAGCTTTCTAAAATGTCTTCGTTACCAACTTCCTAGCCTAGAGCAACACCCCTTGCAGTCCTCCCTTGGCTCTATGTGACCCTTTTTGTTTCCCTGGCTAAAGAAAGAGCTAAAAAACATTGAACGTCCGTGGAAAACATCCAAAAGCATGTTACAACGTTCCTAAGAGACATTCTCGTCGAAAGGTTTCAAATTGCCTTCCAGGCATTACAGATACGTTTCCGCAAGTGTATTGATGCTGAGGAAACATATTTTAGAGAATTTTTAAGCATTTGTACTATCAATAATTATATATTTCTTAGAAAGTGTGCATTACTTTTATAATGCACCTTGTATTAAATTGTTATCAATTTTCTTAAGGGAAAAATTTTCTTATGTAATATATATATATATATATATAAAAAATTCCAGAAACCTCATCAATAAAAAGAGAATTCCTGGAAAATTTCGACATGATAAATAATAAAAAATTACCAAATGCAAGAAAAGTGTCTGAAAATTTTAGAAATCGACAAGAATAATTTACAAAAAAGTTTTACAACCTTGGAAATTTTTTAAAATTTCGAGGAGACATTAATAAATATTTTAAGATAGAGAGATCATTTAAAATTTCTTATAATTAAAAAAATGCAGTCTTAGATAATCGATGCAATATATATCTGTAAAAACTTCGTAGAAAATTCTGAATGTAAGTGTGATTATTTAAGAAATAAAACTTCTAACAATTATAATTTTACAACAGTATAACAACTTCTTTTGCTAAAGTTGGTAAAGTAAATTATCTTGTATAATAAATTTATTGATTTATTGATAAATATACAAACACGCAATTATTAATTTATTCAAAAAATATATTAGCAATAAAAAGTAATTATTTATTGTAGATTTCATTTTCATAGCAAATTATAAATTATAACTATATATCGTGACGACTTGTTTTGGCTAAAAAAGTAACAGTATAATAATGTCATTATGTCCATAATAACCCAACCAACCATTTATATTCAAATATTTTTCCAACAAAAACAACCAAAACGATGATAAAACTAAGAATAATAATAGAATACCAGCGGTTTTCTGCAAGCTAATGGAAGGAGCTGATTTATTGCGGCAGTTTCATTCCTGAGAAAATGCGCCCTGAATTTATTATCCTACAAAAATGAAAAATGAGAGGGAGTTATTGAAAATTATTCGACGGCGCGCCGCTAATTTCCCCCCAGTTTCCACCCTGGAAGGGCTGGCGGAACGACAACTCGGCTTTCTCGGCTGTTGACTCTTTTTTTTCCGCGTTAAACGCCGAGATAAGGGCGGTCCATAAAAATTTTAATTGAATTCACCATCAACCCGTTACGATAAATCCTGCAGTTAATTGTTGCCCTCCCCCTTTTTTTTATTATGTTCTTTCCGGAGATGAAATGCGCCACGACCAGTTTGATACACCTCGGACACACGTAAATTAATTGGATACGATTTTATTGTAGGAATCAACTGGGAAGAACGTTTTGATTTGTTAATTAAATGCGGCGGACGTTTTAAGCCGGCCCGGGATTTGCATAATCACGCAAAATTTCGGCGGAATTATTCCGGCCCGGTTTATCGCCGGTTTTAATTGTCTTGGAGATTTACCACCGCTGCGAATAGAAATCTATTTGAATTCCATTATCTAAGTCTAGCGGCGGATTTATAACTTTATCTTACTTTCATTGCTTTCGACAAATAAAGATTTAGCACATTGTTTTTGAAAATTACATTGTAAAACTTGATTAACACAAATAATTTGTTTTTATCAAGAAATATGAACAATTTTTTATATAATTACGTTGTGTGTTTTGCTTTCTATATATTTGTATAACATTAAAATCAACTTGATTAAAACACGTATTTAAAAAGAAATACTTCCAATTGTTGTAATCAAGTTATTATAATCTTTCCGTAATTCAATTAATTCAAATAATCAAATAATATTTTAGTCTAGAAAAAAAAACAACTGTAACGTTCAAACTTTTTTTTATTTCCCTGAAAATGAATGCATAGACCGCTGGCTTTACATAAAGTATGAAAGTATAAAGGAGTAGATGTCGTGGAAGACTAAAAACGATAGCAACCCGAAAAAAGGGCTTTCGCAAATAAACGGAAAATGAGGCGTGAAGTGAAGGGAATCCTAATGACATCAACTTACGGGCGAGAAAAATCGGGCAATCGATGCTAAAGCAGTGGAAGATGGAGCGGCGCGAAAATTACATTTTCCTCCTGCAGATTAAAGTACTTCCGTGGCGTGAGGGATGAAATATGCGATACGCACATCTGTACATTTTTGCGGCCGGGGTCGTAAATCGAGAACGTTAAACTGGGCAATAATAGGGTTTTGCCTTCCGTGGCCCTCGGAGAAGGTTAAGGGCCCACGTTCGCAAGTTGCCGCTGCGTCACGTTAGCTTCTGTGCAGCAGTAAGACGTGCACGAAGAGTTAAAAGAACATTAAATAACTAAATCATACTTAAGTCCTTTACAGTTATTAACAAACTGTACTTTTCTTTAATTGGTTATGCAATAAATTTAACAAATAAAACGCATTTCTTTTTTAACTCGAGCTTTAATATTGTTCCTTAATCTGATTTTCAAAAAGCAGAGTTAAGAGATTGCCAGAAATTTGCAGGCAGATATTTTTGGCACAAATATTTATTGGAATTTTGTATTTTAATATGCGATTACGTTATTGTGGCGAAACCATCGAGGCTCGAAGGGAAAAAAACGTATGTGGGTGGGACAAGGAAGGTGTCCGGATGATGTGCTTTTGGTGAGAGTCTGGAGAGAGATAAAAGAGGTGATGCAGAGAGAGGAGAGGTATATGGACAAACGAAAACTGCAAGTGAATGCAAGTTGAATGCAGATTTGGATGAGGAATAGGTATCGTAGGTATGTATTGTACAAGAAAGGGATGGATACATAGAGTCATTTGGAAGAAGAGTATGAAGAGGTGTGTAAGGAGTGGTTGTAGGGAAAAAACAGGAGGATAACAGAATGAACGAGATCGGATGCAGCTTGTGTAAAGACTTTGGCGAGAATGAAGTGGGAAAGGGAGGTACCCACTTAAATTTATATTTTTTTGCTGCAAAATTATTCATAGAAATTCAAAAGAACTTTCTAAAGAATTCTTCAAATTGCGAATAAAATTCATTTATCTATATAGAGGTAGAACTTTATCTTACTTATAAAAATTTATATATTAATACAAAACTTTGCTGGAAACTTCTAGAAACATCAAAGAAATTCCACTCAATTTGGAAATATTACAAAAAAAATTGAAGAAAATTTTCTTTAAAATCTAAAACTCTAAACTCAAATAACTTGACAGATAAATTCAATTAAAAATTTGACAATTATATATTCGTGAAATTGATTTGATCTTCACGTAACTCAAACAACCAATTCAATAAAAACTTTATAAATATTGAAGATGTACTAGTTAAGATATTGCTGAAGAATTCTAGCAATATCTAAAGAAAGAAACGTGCAACCTAGAAGAATAATGTTAGAAATAGTAAGATACATTCTTTAAACTTCAAAAACATCTAAATTAATTAAATGAATTGAACGAAACATTTTAGAAATCTGGATAATTTTTTTTTGAAAATTCTAAAAATCTCTATGAAACTTCATGTTGTAAATAGTAAAAAAACAATCTTAAAAAATCTATTACAAATTGCTTTCAACGCTAAAAGTATAAAGAAAGGAAATATTAATAAAATAGTTTGGAATAGAAAGTCATGAAAAATTTTAGACAACATAAAGAAAAAATTAAATTTTCACCAAAACTAGTTGGAACATTCTAGAAACCTCATAGAAATGTAAATCAATGTAAATTGGAAGATAAATTAAGATAAAATTAAATATTAAGAATTTAAAACTTGCAATAAGCTTAATTAAAAAATGATGGAAAATTCTTGAATTAGAAGAAGTAATACTGCGAGCTACAAGAATAAAGCTGAAGAATTCCAGACAATTTAAGAAAAATCTAAAAGGAAATTGTAAAAACGTATTGCTTTAAACTCTAAAATTACATAATAAAATGAACACAGTTTGGAAAAGAAATTCCTGAAACATGTTTAAATCTACAAGGAAATTCTAAATAAATTTTTGTTATAAACTTTGATTTGGATTTTCGGATTTTGGAAAATTATAGAAATTTAGAATACTTTTTTACAGAAAATTTCAAAACCTTAAAGAAAATTCACATAATTCAAAAAAAAACGCTGAAAATAGTGCACAATTTTAAAAACAAATTGTAAAGTCATCGAAAAATTTCCATTACTAGAAATAACTCATAAAAAATTTTGTAGAATATATTTGAGAAGAAATTAATATAAAATTAAAGTTAAAATTTGTTGCAACTCTTAACGTATTGGAAAAATTTATAAAATTTGAAAGAGAAATTTATATTGTTTTTAATTTGAAACAATTATATGAAATTTACATAATTTGAAGAATGCTAAAAAATTGAAAACTTTTCAAAAAAGTTTAAAAATCATTGCTTTAAATACATCACTTGAACGAATTTGGAAAAATTATTTGGAAAATAAATTCCTGCTAAATTCTAAAAAAATAGAAAAAAAACTTGATGTAAAGTCTAAAACCATCAACATTTTTTTTTAAAAGAATCTGAAAAAAAATTGCTGGAAATATTTGAAGAAAAGTTTTATAGACCTCAATGGAAATTCTCGAAAACTAAAAAAAAATGCTGGAAATATTGAAAAATTATCAAAATAAAAAAAAACAATTACATTAAACTCATTATTGAAAAAAAATCACATAGTTCAAGAACATTTTTGGAGAAGAAATTCCTTCTAAATTGTAGAAATCTAGAACAAAAATCTCAAAATCTGAAATAATAAATGGACAACATGGAAGAAAAGTTTATTAAAAACACATCATTTAAACTTTAAAATTTAAAAATATAAAATGAATAACATACATTGAAGGAAAAGTTCAAGAAACTTTTTTTGAGAAAGTAAATGCTGGAGAATTTTAAAAAATTGTTGAAAATAGTAAAAATTCTTAAACATCGAAATATTTACATAATTGAGACGTTTAGAATACAAAAGAAAACATATTTTTATTAATAATTGATTGGTCCTATTAGTAACACATTCCCCTACTCTTCGTGGCATCATTCTAAAACTTGGTCGATGATCTCTTAAAGTATTTTATCCTAATCAACGAATTACAAATTCGTGCTGAATTGTTAATAGCATCTGCAGAAAATATTGTAAGTTGTCTGCATCTGCAGAAAATATTGTAGGACATTATGGGAAGAAGACTAAATTCTGCCCATAATGTCCTAGGCATGCTCAATGGGTAAAAGATCAGGAAATCAGAGTAGTCAGTTGAAAACAACCAAAAGAGAAGGAATTTCGTAAATACTGATAACATATAGGACGAATAATTTAAAAAAGAAGAGAAGAAATAAGAATTCTAAAAATATATTTTTATATCAGCCAAAAAGGAAAGTCTAGAAACATTATAACTCACTTTTAGAAAAATTCAGAACCTTAAAAGGAAACTATTTAGAAAATTAAAAAGATATTTTATATAAAACAACAACAAATCATCAAAATTGCGCTATAAATACTAAAGACATTAAAGAAAATTGACTCAATTAAAAAAAAAACGTTCAAAATAGTGAGAAATTATTAAAACATTTCTAAACTTATCGAAAAATTTTAGAAGAAGGAATTGCTGTAGAATTCTAGAAATTAAAAAAGAATACGTAATCTGGAAGGAAATTTATAAAATTGGAAACATTTGCAAAAAGTCTCCGAGAAATGGAGAGGAACTTGTTGGAAAATCGAAAGTAAATTGTTTTGAACCGTAAATACTGATAACATATGGAACGAATAATTTGAAAAATGTGTGTACAAAAATATTAGAAAATTCCAAAAGTTTAAAAGGAAACTTAAGAGAACTCAAAAAATAATTTATTGAAGCAATAAAAATCAAAAATTTAAGAAAGGAATTGAACTGAATTCAGTCTACGTACTCATTACCACCTAGAAACGGTCCCTACCATTCTCTTTCTTGAGAAAGGAAGTCAAGAAAAAACAGAGGGGTTTGTTATAGAAAATATGAGAAGCTTAAAAGAAAACTTTTGAATAAATGGTTTATAGAAGCAAAGAAAAACACAAAAAATACTGTAATTAATAAAAACCTGTAAAAAATTACGAGATATATGTTAAATGTGTGTGTAAAAATTTTGAAAACATTAGAGAAAAACTTTCTAGAAAATTTTAAAATACATATAGAAGAAAAAACTAGAAAAGGCATATGTAAAAAATGCTGTAACCTTAAACGTAAATTATTAAAAACATATAGGTCTAAAAATATAAGAAGCATCTTTAGAAAATTTCAGAGAATTTTTTTGGGGAATTCCAAAAACAATTTATACGAACCAAAAAGTTTAGTAAGCAAGTCAAGAGGTTTTTAGTACTTACATCACCATTTTGCTGCTATAGTGTGTTTTTTATTCTTCTAAATAGTTTTCCTTTGATAGTTAACTTTAAAAACATCTGAGAGTAGTTTTTAAAGTTAACTAGTAAAGGAAAACTTTTTAGAAGACTAAAAAAACATTCTATAGCAGCAAAATGATGCTGTAAGTACTAAAAACCTTTGAAGACACCAACTAAAAAATATAAAACTAAAAAACTGTGTATAGAAAATTTGCAAATCTTAGAAGAAAAATTTATTGAAAGTTCAGAAAACAGGAAAGACGTATAAAAAAAATATTGTAACCTGTAAAAAGCAACTACAAATTATAAGCCCAAATATTTTAAAAACATCTTTAGAAAATTAATATATTACAGAATATGTTACAAGAAAAAAATAAGAATTCTAAAAATATTTTTTTTTACATCAAAAAGGAAAGTCTAGAAACATTAGAGGTTATTCGGTTATTAGAAAAATTCAAAACCTTAAAAGGAAACTATTTACAAAATTAAAAAGATAATTTATAGAAGCAAACAATCAAAATTGCGCTGTAAATATTAAAGAAAATTCACTCGATTCAAAATAATGAAAAATTATTAAAACGTTTTACATAATTCAAAAAATTTCATAAATAATTTTAGAAGAAGATATTGCTGTAGAATTCTAAAAAAACAAAAAGTTCGTAATCTGGAAGATTTTTATTAAATTTAGGAAAAATTGCAAAAAGTCTAATTGAAATGGAGAACTTGCTGGAAAATAAAGGAAACATTATTTTGAACTCTAAAACTATCAAAAATATTCGTAAAATATAAAAGAATTTTTTTAAATAAAATTATCCACAAATTTCTCTCTTGAACTTTAATTTATTTCTGAATTTTGGAAAATTGTAGATATTTGAAACATATTCTTATGGAAGAAATATCTGCTAAATTTCAACACCTTCAAAATGGTAAAAAATTTACAACAAAAAGATTATAATTCTTTAAAATTTTCACATAATTTGAAAGCGAAAATTATAAAAAAATATGTAGAGATTTTTTGACAACAAATTGCTGAAGAATTCTAGAAATTAAAAAAAAAACTAACTAATCTGGAGAAAATTTTGGGAATTTTTCTAATTTTTAAACTTTCTCCAGATTAACTAGGTTTTAGTTAATTTCTAGAATTCTCCAGTAAAAATCTTTACGAAAATTTCAGATTTTTTCATAATATTTGTCTTAAATTAATAGATATTTAAGGTACAAGTGTAAAAAGTTATGCTTTATTGCACGAACTGGCGTTTAAAAACACGAGCGAGGAACGAGCGAGTTTTTTTAAAGCCAGGAGTGCAATAAAGAAGCTTTTTACACGTGTGCCTTACAAAATTTTATCTTCGATCGTAAAGGATTTTAAGGAATATATTCTTATGAGTAATATTTTGATGTCATTTCAATAATTCAATTAATGAAAGCATATTTTATCCGCAGTGCACTAATGAAAGCGTTACTTAGCAACCAGTAAACAAGTTGCTCAAATGTCGGCCGCCATTATTATTTATGGAAAAAATGTTTGCTTCATTGTAATAGCTTCGACTTGCATTAAATAAAATCTTCGGAGTTCCTAAATCTACTATTTCGTTTGTATTATATATTATATTTATAGTTTATTAGTTATTTGTATCAATCAATAAAAAATTAAGTTTTTCGAAAATTTGTGCTATAATTCATCTGTCAAATTTGACATTTCTGTGCAATAAAAACAGTTTGACATTACCGTGCAATAAAAACGTAAAAAAGCACTAGTGCTTTAAAAAGCCACTTTTGCAATGAAAACTGATGCAAAAAGCGTCTACTTTCTGTACGATCATAGATAAAAATTTAATGAAAATGTGTATTTTATGGACTTCACCTAACACCGGATTATATATATAAATTAAAATTTTTTCAAGAATTATATTTTTTATATCTTGTATTTTATTCTCATTTCTCACTTGGTGAAACATTATGTTAATAATAGGTTGTTGAAAAAATTCACTTGGTTTGTTTCACTAAATTGTTTATTTTCGACTAGTTTCGGCACTGGGCCATTATCAAGAATCTTGATAATGGCCCAGTGCCGAAACTAGTCGAAAATAAACAATTTAGTGAAACAAACCAAGTGAATTTTTTCAACAACCTATTATTATATTTTTTTTCATTTTTTACTAAATCAAGGAAAAACTGGATTGTACATAAAATTGTTTTATTTTTCTATATAATTAATATGATTAATTAGGAGTAATTCATAGAAAAATCTATAAATTATAGAGAATTGTTTTTAATAATTTTGTATCCCTTGAAAAAAAAATACGCAATTTAGAAGTAAATTTTGAATTCTGTGAAAAATCCTCAAAAAAATCTAAAAACATGCTTTAAACTCTAAAACCAGAAGAAACGCATAATTTAAAGAAGAGATTAATAGAAAAATCAAAATAAATGAAGCCAAGATATGCTGGAAAATTATAGAAAGCTTGAAGAGAAATTTCTGAAAAATTCCAGAAGAATACTTTTGCAATATAAAAGAGAAATTATAAAGAGTTATCTAATAAATAAAGCAAGAAATTAAATATAAATTTGAAACAAAAATACTAATTTTAGAATCCTCAAAGAAAATTTACGCAATCTGAAAAGAATAAGAATATATTGCAACATTCTTAAACGTAAATAAACATTACCCAGAAAGGATAAATTCAATTAAAAAAATATCCTTAGCTTTAAGAATGTTTTTTGAGAAAAAGAAGGAAACAAATCGAAAAAAATTCGCTTAAAACCTTTTGTTTATGTTTATGTTTATGTTTATGTTTATTAATCTTTAGCTTTCATTTCAAAAAAATAAATACATATGAATATACACAAATATAAAACAAAACGTACAAAAATTTTGACTGGATGAAGCTGGGCGGAGTTCGTGCAGCTGCGACGTTCTTCCACTCTAACCCTTGTATTGGTCCATGATGATGAGGGTGCAAATATCCTCTTGGACATCATTATTCTTTTTTAAATACTTGTATTTACATTTTGATCCCTTTTTTTTGCAACTCATCGGAAAAAATACATTTTTTTTCTTGCTAGAAAATTCTATAAACGCAAACTGGTAAGAAAAATGCTGCAAATAATTCAAACTAAAATTGGAATTTTCCAAACATTTGTGGAAATTTTCTTCTGCTGTTTTAATATTTTTAATCCATCTCTTTTTG
This sequence comes from Ontholestes murinus, assembly GCA_963969525.1. Taxonomy (NCBI): domain Eukaryota; kingdom Metazoa; phylum Arthropoda; class Insecta; order Coleoptera; family Staphylinidae; genus Ontholestes; species Ontholestes murinus. Next base: position 78,256,034 of record OZ018388.1, read on the forward strand.
AGACTTTTCCTAATGTTTATATTTTTCAAAATTATTTCATTTTATTAAAATTTTCCGACTATTTCTATTCAATTTTTTTTGTGTTTTATTACTTTGCTTTATCGATGTTTTTGAGCATATTCTAATTGTAATATTTTTTCAGAAATTTCTCTTAAAAATTATGCGGATTAATTTGAAGTAATTTCTCTTCCAGATTATTAGATTTCTTTCAAGATTTCTAGAATTTCCGAGTAATTTCTCTTCAAATTTGCTAGAACTTTATTTGTGGTTTTCACATTTTCCAGTAATTTTTTATTCACATTTTAAGAATTTACAAACATTTCTGATTTCTGCTTCATTAAAAAAAACATTTTTTTATTATTTGATTTATTGGAAAAGAGAGATAAACATCTTTATTGAATGTAGTCTTGCAGCAATAAGACATAACAATTTTTATGCTGCTTCTCTTCTTCTTTATTGGTCAACGACCGATGATCTTTCTGCTCTTTTAATAATTAATTTCGGAATGTTCTTCTAACAATTTCCAGCAATATATTTTTTAGATTTTTCAAAAAGAAATCTTCCAGATTTCTTCCTTAGTTCATTTATTTGATTAAAATTTTTAAGAACTTTCCCTTATTACTTTCTTTATCTTATGAATTTTTGAAGGAATTGTTCGTGGGTTCTAAAATGTTTACAACTAACTTTTTTCTTGATTTCTAGAATTTTTAGCAATTACTTCTGAATATTGTACGATTTAACTTTAAGTCTTATAATATTTCTAGTAACTTCTCTTCTAGGTTTCTAGATCTTTCTTAAACTAATAAAAATTCTCTGCAAATTCCTAAATTGTGAAAATTATCTTCCAAGGGTCTAATTATTCCAACCAATCTTTTTTTTTCAGATTTTTGCAGCAATATATATTCAACATGTTTCTAGACATTTTTGTTCATTGAACATTTCCTTATTAAAAAAAAAATATATAAATGTAAAAATTTTCTTTAAGGATTCTAAAATTTTTCAGCAATTAGACTTTTGGTCTCCGATAAGAGAAGCCATATCGCGTCACGTAAAACTTTTTAAGAGTTAATTTCATACCATTGGTTATGGGTGTAATGAACCATAGTCTAGAGTTATGAGGTTATCAAAAGTGTTATTGTATTGCAATAGGTAAGTTTCGTAACTACCAATAATCTACTCTTTAAATGCTTATGTAAAATATCGACCGCAGGAAGAAAATACCTTGGTATTGTTAATTAAACGCTAGTTATGAGGCTGTGTTGTGTAATTAACTTATTATAATAAATAGCTGGTAGGTGTATGTAAGTCAAATCAAATCCCCCTGCACAAATGAACACACACTTAACCGAAGCGTGGCGACGAGAAAATCGTGTTCCACTAATTGTGCGCCTTTCGTGAGTAATTAATCTCCGCATGGGAGCAGCGCAGGAAGCCCTCAAGTGTTTATTACCTGAACAGGCTGCCGGCAATTAAAAGACCGATGTGATATGTGTAATATTTGCAGGAAAGAGCCACCGTACGCTTTGTCGCCGTGACATACGAATTAATCCGCCTTTTCAGCCCCCTGACTAACGACGCATCGTGTGTCACCCCCCCGGTGATGGCAGCCAGTCGCCGCACCGCTTCCTGCTGACGTACCGTGCAACCGCCGCCGAAAGCATAAATCCACGTGCAAATTTAATGAACTCCACCAGGCCGTCCCAAAGCGGATTTTATTTCATACGTAAAAATTAGGTCACGCTTAGTTTACTTTATTGTTCTGTTAAAAAAATTCAATATCTCTTTTATTACTATTTAAACAAACAAGATTATTTAATACTAATGTTTAATTCATTCTACGTTATTAAGGGGTAAAATTTCAATCGATTTCGCTTCAGTATCCTTGCACCCGCACCCCCCAATCACTTAATTCCACCGATATTAGAAACCCTGATAGTAGTCCTTATACATCCGGCACGGATCCTCAGTCACGAACGGCCCTTTTCCAGAAATAAAACATCCCTAATTACACACACCCACACACACATATATCTTGCACCTCGGGAAAAGGTCAGGGCTAATTCGCGCGCATATATATCCACGGCTGCGCCGGGATATTTTAATGGCTTTAATACGAGGGGCGAATTTTATGGGTGCTGGTGGAGAATAATGGTGCTTTCTTAAAAGGATTTACTGCGAGGAAGACAATTATAATTTAAATTTAGACCCTCACATGTGATCTTCACGCATGACTTCATTAAGGGGATTCACGTTTCGCCGGTCCGTGCAGTTTACTGCAATGCGAAAATTAAATTAAGGAAGTTTGCTTCCACACCATCACTATCTTGCACGAAGCTGTAATTATAAAGACATTTATAAACGGTCGGTTATTATTGTAATTGCCACGGTTTCGTTATAAATACGCTCTTACCCTAGCAGCTAGTTGTAGTCGTCGATATGAGTGATTAATTTCACACTTACCTGAAAGAAAATATTTTTGTTAGAATAGTAATATAATACAATTTTTCATAATTATTATTTTTTACAAGTTGCTCACTTTATTATATTAATACTTAGTTCATTAATAATTTGAAAAAAGTAAAAAAAATCTTATATTTATATTAACCTATCGTACTTCCGACCTACCTCAAGTCATTCAAAAGAGGTAGGTTAGGGGCGTACTAATATCTTAAGGTATGTTAAGAGTACGATAGATTATTAATGCATAAACGGGCTCTTATCAATATAATATGAGATAAATTGTAATAGCTAATATGTAGTAATCTATTTAAAGTTAATACGATCCTATCCACGTAGATATCGCTCATTTAATGAGGGAAATTCCCAATTTATGCCAACTAGTTCGAAAGCACTATACGCAAAGAGCACATCTATTGTCACAAATGAGCTATTGTTTTTAAAACGAATACTTTACATTGTCAGATAATGCTATAAACGAGACATAAAAATGAAACCAATAATTCCAATTTGAATGAAATTAGTTTCTATACGGATCCTTCAAAAACAAAGGTACTTGGTAATAATAATCTTTCTTGCACTCGTACTGTCAATGCTCCTGGATAAGAAAATATAACAGTTTTGATGGCTGCTTCTGCTTCTAGAGACAAAGTTCCACCATTCGTAAATTTTAAAGACAAAAGCATCTGGATTTAATAGCAGGCATTAGAGAATAGTGCATATCCTGAATATCTTAGTTGCAGCATACGTGATTTCATGATATTGAGTATTCTCTAATGCCTGCTATTAAACCCAGATGATTTTGCATGGTTAGATAGAAGCAGAAATATTTGAAATATATTTTCAAAAAAGTTTATTGAAAATAATAGGTACTGACTGCCTTATTCGATAGTCATTCTACTCATTTAACATAGATAGCTTCTCAAGAAAATGTAACAATTTTCAAATTACCGCCTCATACCAATCTAATTCTATTACCCTTAAATTTTATGCGTTTTTAAATCGTTGAAGGCTGGTAAAGTGGAAAAGTCAGAATATCGGTGTAAGCCTTCCAAAGAAAGAATTCTTTAAAATCATTGGGAATATTTGAAGTGATTTCGACCCAAACATAATTATGAAAGGTTTTAAAACACCGGTATCCATCCATTGTCGACGAATGTTGTTCCAGATTCAATGTACAGCGCAATTTCCCTTAAACAATGAAATTATGCAAAAACAGAATGCAACAAATGGCTTAGGGATGACAATATTAATTAAAGAAGGTCCTTTTCACCTACTGCAAGATTAGCAATTGCTCCTGAAGATTCAGTGAACGTCGTGGTTGATAATTTGGATAATCCACTCCTGTACGAAATTCAGAATTTGAAGAAACATCTCCAGAAAGATCAACGCTATTTTCTATCGTATAAATAGAAAACATAGCCCTGCATTGATACCGCATGAAATAAAAACTTTTAAACAACTTGCAAGAGGAGCAGAAGTCATCAGAAGAGTTTTTGCAAATTGCAGAATAGTAGCCGAAACATAGTGCAAGAAAAAAATAATCGTATTAAATGATGTAGCCACTTCCTTAAAGGATGATGGTACTAATTTATATTCAATCAAATTGCTTCAATTTTTCTTAAAATACTTCATGGCATACTGGATAATATTCCCAGATATAAAACTAACAAAACTAATTATCCAACTTCGTTTAACAGCAAAATTATTAAGTTGATCAAATTTTAACGTAAATATCGTGTGCGCCTGAAAATATATCCATCATACCTTAAGAAAGTACGTCTAGGCAACATGCAAAAATCACTAAAAATAGATTCTATGAAAGCGTAAAATGACTATATTATTAAATCTAAAAAATCATAATACATAAATCTAAGATTTTCTGGACGTATATTAACAAGAAACGGAAAACATTTAAAATTCCTGGCGAAGTTATTTATAAAGATAAACCCTATTCCAATCCATCGACCATCGTTGGAGCTTTTGCAGATAATTTCTTCTCATCTTATCTTGTCAGTTAATTCCTTCATGTAACTCGATCAATTTGGACCGCTTAGGCAACTATAAAATTTTGGAAGAAATCGTGTTCAAAAACATGAAGAAGCTGAAACCAAATTTCACTATGGGGCCTGACTTGATACCTGCATTTATTCTCCATGATCTTGCTGAAGTCTTAGCTGCACCTATTGCTTGGATTTACAACCTTATTCTTGACAGTGGTACATTTCCGGAATGTTGGAAGATATTAACATCTTTGTACTCCTTTCTAATAAAATAACACAAAATTTATAACATAAAGTATGTAAATACACTCAAAATTTCAGTCGAAAGGAGGACGGGCGGAGTTCTCTTCACCAAAAGATCTTCTACTCAAACCCACGATTCTATGCCATCAATGTTGCTCCTGAATAATTTGCAGTATCCTTTTTATATTTGTAATGCTTGAATTAAACATATTTTGGTCTTTTATTAGACATGTTTTGATGACAAAACTATCGCATAATTTCGCTGATGAATAATCTGTCAAAGATTTTTAAAAGCATTATTACCGATCCTATATATAGCCAGTTGTCATCTAGTATTTTGAAAGAGCAGCATGGTTTTATAAGAAAAAACGTTGATCAATTTAATGAATGCTACTCACTTCATATCCCAGGCTCTTAATAATAAATTACAGGTTGACGTGTTGTAAATCATATCCTTATTTAGCCCTGTGGTTCCCCAGGGATCTAATTTGGAACCGGTGTTGTTTCATTTATTAATTTAAACCCTGGTAACGCAGATAACATTAAATTATTCAAGATAATCTATTGCGCAAATGATTGCGATTATTTACAAAATTATACAAGGTAGTGTTCAGGTCATGGTGTTGTTATTAACATAAGCAAATACAATATAAACACATATCGCAAGTTGTCTCTAATCGTATTTGATTACAAAATTAATAATTTTAGCATCCCTAGAGTTAATTTAATTTAACTTAAAGATTGATGAATATTGCTTAAAAAAATGCTTAAATTAATATTTTTACCTCAAATTTCATCACTGGTTAAATCATGGATTTGTTAACGCTCAACCAAATTAATTAAATATTAAATATTTCTAATTTTATTTTGATACATAGATTTCTTTATTTTTTATTTTCAATTTGACCCTTTTTACCAATTTTACTTTAGATGACTATAAACTAGTAGCATTATTCTGAAGTATATAGAAACAAGGAGGAGGAGCTGTAGTTTACGCCAGGAAGGACCTCACAACCAGCTCATTAAATTTTGTCAACAGAGAGGCTGAAGAATCGGTTTTCATACCGCTCTCTATTATTTACTCTTAACTTTCAGCAATGTTTTGCCTCTTATCTTTTGCTTTTAATTTTTGTCTTTCTATTCTATTAATAATAATAATAATAATATTTATTAGTGTTAATACAATAGTGTACACACGTCAGAAAGAGATGAGTATTAAGCAATATTACATTAGTAGTATTACATAGTAGTATGCATAATTAAAGCTAAATAAACTGTAACAAGATTTTATAAAAGTAATCGTTGCACATAGTCCAGATGGTGAATTTATAACCAATATATAGTTAAAACATAAACACATATTAAAAATCGGAAAAATCGTTGTTCAAAACATGAGAAATGTCGTAAAAAAACTTTCTTAATTAAATATGACTTCTTAAATATGATCAGGGAGCAGTTTCAATGACAATGGAAGAGCATTGTACAGTTTAGGCCCATAGTAATTAATGTCTGTTTTATTAGTTTCTAGTCTACAACGGTTGTCATACCCATTAGTTGTTTATTTCGTGTGGGATAGTTATGCACTTGATCATGTTATCAATCATTTGGATATGTTTTGTCGCACATATTTTACACATTCAAATAAAAATATACACGGTACTTTTAAAAGGTTCACAAAAACCTGTTTACAATCATCCCTGCATTGGAGAGAGGACAGTATTCTGAGAGCGCGCCTCTGTATAGAAAACACACGAGTTGCGCCAGAAGAATGTCCCCAACTCAAAATCCCGTATATAAGATGGGAATGAAAGTGAGCAAAGTATACCGATAATAATGTTGTCTGTGGTAATGAGTGGCTAAGATTTCTTAGTAAGAATGTGTCTTATTGAGCTTATCACTTAAGTTATTGCAATACGTTTGCTAATTTAGTTTTGTATCTAAATGTACTCTAAGAAATTTGCAAGACCCATGTTCGAGATTGTCAGCCTTTAATGAGAATGTTAGGTGAATGGTTTTCTCCGGATTTAAAGACAACTTATTTACAGTGAACCATTCCAAAACATTGTTATTTATTAGATCTCTATTCTGGTGAGACTCTTTATAATTAATTGACTTGCTAACGATAGCAGTATCGTTTGCATACATAATAATATTGCCATTATTGACATGTTCCAGAAGATCATTAACATAAATGAGAAACAATAGTGGCCCAAGTATTGACCCTTGAGGGACCCCATAGTTATTTGTTAAAGCATTGGACTTACTCCCATTAACAAACACAAGTTGAGTGCGATCACACAAATATGAATTTAGTAGTCGGCAACTGTGTGGATTAAAATTATAATAATATAATTTCCTAAGTAAAATATCTCAAGGTACACAGTCAAATGCTTTGATTAGGTCGAAAAATGACGTCACTGCATATGAACCTGACTCGAAACTCTCTACAATTTCATTAACAAAAGCTGTGACCCCATTACTCGTTGATCGTCCCTTGCGAAATCAATGTTGATTATTATGCAGTATATTGTTGGACTCTAGAAATTTTATCATTTGATTGAACATAATTTTTTCCAATACTTTTGAGAATATTGGCAACAACGATATCGGCCTGTAATTGTTAATATTTGATTTGTCACCTTTTATATAAATAGGAATTATACATGTCGTTTTAAGGCAACCAGGAATATTCCAGATTTTAGACATGCATTTATTAATTTTGTAAGTGGTATCAGAATTACATTTAATAAATACTTAAGAATATTAGTCGATATTGAATAAATGTCTCGAGAGTTTGGTTTTTTTAATTTTGTTAATAACTTCTCTAACCTGTATCGGACTTAACTTTCTCGAATGAAAAGAAACTATTACACAGGATATTATTTTTTTCCATAAAAGAGATGAGATCATTATTTGTTGAATCAATTTTTGATATTATTTGGTCTGCAATAGAGCTGAAGAATATATTAAAATCTTCTGACTTAATGGGACAATTGATATGACAATGTTTTTTCTTATTTTGGTTTATTAACGACCACATTGCTATTTGCTTATTTGCAGATTTTTTAATGTAGTTGACATTTGCGGCTATTCGTGTTTCTTGCAACTTAATTCTATATTTGTTTTTTTATAATTTATATAACAAGGTCTTAATTCGGGGCGTCTGGAAGCGCCTTCTTTCGTCAATAGGAGGGTTTCGCGCATTTGTTTTAATTCATTTGTATACCATATAATACCTTTATCTGATCTTTGATGGGTCTTCTTTTGTGGAAAGCATTCCAAAATATAACATCCCAGAACGTTTACGAAATAACTAAATGATTCTTGTACATTTAGGACACCATCACAAAAGGAAAAGTTAGTTATTTCTAGAAGTGAATACTTTCCCCATTCTGTAATTGGTCTTGTAATTTTATTTATGCGCTCTTTAAATATATGTGGTTGCTTTACTTTAACATAAATTCCAATGTGATCTGATAATCCGGGATCTAATGGATACGTTTCTATATCTTGAATGTTTAAATTTGAAAAAATGTTATCAATACAATTATTTTTTTTGTATTAAACGTTACTTTGTTGTACATACCGTAAGATTTTAAGAAATCACATAATTGAGTAGCACGTGAGTCATTAGTACAAAATTGTACATTGAATTGATAATGATTCCTTTATCAAAACTTATTTTATCTAAAACGCTGGTTAAAACAAAGATAAGGTTTTTTATATATATGAAGAAATGTATGATGCAGCTAACTCACATTCCTTTTCAATTGATTGATTGTTAATATTCTGCAAGTTATTAAATATTATATCATCTTTCATTAACTGCATGACACCTCCATAAATATACAGTGTATTGCGAGCCTAAACTATACTTATCCAAATTTACTGAACAAATTTCATTTGGTCTAAGCCAATGTTCACATAAGCAGATGATATCAAAAGTATGAATGTGTTCGGTTAGAAAAGCCTCAAATTGATTATATTTATTTCTAATGCACTGCATATTGATAAAAAACCAGTTCTAATGTTTTACGTTTTCCATTGGTTTCTGTGAAGTTGCTTGTAATCGATCCTTCAGCTCGTTCAGAACTAGACGTGGGAATAAAAAACGGCTCACTTGTGCTCCATCCGGCCAGATCATGGGGTTTTGTGCCAGTTCAAGTTCCTCGAATGGTATGGTGATTTTAAAATATGTGTATTCATCAGAATTATTATTACCATATGTCATATACACGTTGTCCCCTGAAATTTTGAATACGGGCATTTAAATGTATTACTCGTTACTTAGTTACCACGCTCGTGACGTATTTTAATGGACTGACCAACGGGAAATAATCACCAATTTCTAATTTATAATAAAATTCGGAATTAAAATGAAACATATTTACTCAATTCTGACGTAACGAATAACAAATCACTAGAACGTTCATCTTATTAAATGTTCGAAAACATTTCTTTATTGAGCTAAACAATATCCCAGACAATCATAAAATTCCTGTTAACATTTTGAAGCTATGTAAGTCAAATTGACATGCATATTGCAGCAACAACCATGGCAACCAATAATAATAATCGAGATACAATACACATTACATTACTCATATTCAAAATTTCAGGGGACAACGTGTATATTTGTCATGCTGACATAAACAGCCAAAACGTCTCCCCTAAAAAGGGATCAAAATGTAAATACAAGTATTTAAAAAAAGAATAAAGGTGTCCAAGAGGATATTTACACCCTCATCATCATGGACCAATACAAGGGCTAGAGTGGAAGAACGTCGCAGCTGCACGAACTCCGCCCAGCTTCATCCAGTCAAAATTTTTGTACGTTTTGTTTTATATTTGTGTATATTCATATGTATTTATATTTTTGGAATGAAAGCTAAAGATTAATAAACATAAACATAAACATAAATGTCTTAACTGTAGTGTTTCACAATCAATTACAGTTATTTTATTCTCATCTAGGTGTTTTTTAATCTCCTTGACGTGTACTCGGGTGTAGTCTATAAATATGAAGATGTGCTCTCTTTTTAACTCCTTTTAGTAATGTAGTTTCCTGAGTATATGTTTCTTTTGTTTATGTTTCTTTTCTACTTTATGCCATTTCTCACAAGTAATACCATAAGTGATGGCAATTTACTCGAATAAATTTTGTTTTTGCATGAAAGTTTGTTGCTTAGCGATTTTAATGAGAGCAACTGTCACGAAAAAATCACGAGCCGCCAGGCGAGTGATTTTTTCTATCAGTTGCTCGAATAAAAATCGCCATTAAGCAACAAACTTGAATGCGCTAAAAACAAAATTTATTCCGATTTAATTTTTTATCAAGGCTAATTCAATTCATTTGTCGGGAAATAGCTAACTTCAGGTTATTCAGGTGAATAAATAGCAACTTGGTGTTTATTCACTTATAAATTGACGTGATTGGCTAAAAAATATCACATGCCTCATTTTCATTGGCTACATGCAATAGGAGTGGAATAGTCTGCGTTATTATCTAATACCTTGAGGTAAGTTAAGAGTAACCTAGGTTCTTACATAATGTGTTTGTGATACTTGAATAAGATTAGGTCAGACCGTAATATATTTGCATAGAGGCGTATTATTAAGAAGATAAAATGTATTGAGGTAGGTCAGGAGTACGCTAAGCCAATACTATATTTTTCAGGTAAGTTAAGAATACGCCAGAGTATTGAATTATTTATTACACAGTCTAAGTATGGATTATCACATAGTAACTGTCGCAACCATTGCTTTATTAATTATTCATTAAGGTAGGTCAAGTGTATTGTGAAGGTATTTAAAGTATTGTTGTAATATTATGCAATATCCATTTAACTTTAACATCGTATTTTTTCAAAAATTCCTTATTTATTGTAATAAAACAAGTTTTATGCAATACGGCATTCATTTTCAGCAGTAAAAAAGAAATACAGGTTTTGCTAAAAAAATAATTGTATACAACTTTTAACCATTCTTAATATTCTATACATTAACCAAAAGTATTTCTAACCTGATCAAATAGTTTATGTATTAGCTTAGCGCACTCTTGACCTTCCCCAATACTCTGTACGTTATCCTAGCCTAACCTTCCTCAAAATTTCATTTATTATTCCATCGTACTCTTGACCTTTCTCAATATTTTATTTATTATAATGTCGTACTCTAGTCCTTCCTCAATAGTCTATGTATTATCCTAGCGTGACCTTGACTTCCAATAGCCAATGAATTAACTACGTGTATTACTGACCTTTCATAATGGTCTAAGTAATAGTCTACTCATAATGTTTCACTACATCCGACTATAATAGAGATTCAAGGGTGCTCTGCTTAAATTCGTTTTATTTGGAAAATTCTTAGTGTTCTAAACGTTTCTAAATAGACTCATGGAAAATTCTTAAAATTTGATGAAAGAGAAATTGTTGTCAAAAGTATTTGATTTTAAATTTTGGTGGTTTAGAAATTGTCGGAATATTTTCGAAAATTGAAAAATCCAAAACTTCTCGCAGATTATAGCAAAATATATAGGAAGTTTGTAAATTCTTAGAAAATACTATAAATTTAGAAAATAAGTTGTTGGTGGATTTTGCAAATCTCACGGAAAATGTCTGTTAGAATAGAAATTGCTGGAAAATTGCAAGAGAAATTAATGAAGATTCTAATTATCTCAATAGCAAACTCGAAAGTATTTTACTTCAATTTAATTTGATTTTAGATTTCGGTAGTTTAGACAAGAAATTGTGGGAATATTTTTGAAATTTGTTTAATCCAGAACATCTCGCAGGTTATAAAAAAATTCTAGGAAGTTTGAAAATTGTAAAAAATTCTATAAATTTAGAGAAGAAAATCTGACGGAAAATTTCTATTAAAATAGAAATTCCTGGAAAATTGCAGGAGAAATTGAACAAAAATTCTAGAAATTTTGAGGAAAGTTATTAAACAATTGGACGAGAGAGGATGGGGCGGGGGTAAGGACTTTGGAAAAATTGGGGAGGAAGAGAGAAAGGAGAAGAGCAGGTAGAAGGGGGGGGGCTTAGGTAGATTTGTAAATAGCTTGTAAGAAAGATGTTTTGTTTAATGGATTATGATAAGCCAATAAAGGTCTTTTTTTATTAAACAATTCTAAAAATCTCGTAGAAAATATTGGTAGTTTCAATGATTGAATAGTTTCCGAAACTTTAAAGAAAATTTCTGCGAAGTTCGAAAATTCATAGAAATTTAGAGGTAAATTCTTAAAATCTCGAAGAAAATTTTGGTAATTTAGAAAAGATATTGCTCAAAAATTCTCAAAGATAGCAAGAGCAATTGATGGATGTTAACTGCGACAATTTTCTGAAAAACTCTAACATTTTTCCGTCCAAAATGCAACAAACTTTTTCAAAGTTTTTAAAGTATTTCTATTATTTTTCTTTTTTTCCAAAATGCAAGAATTTCCTTGAAGAGCTCAAAGCTTCCCAACATTTTTCTTTTAAATTGCAACAATCTTCTTTAATGTTTTTTTATCTATTTCTACAGTTATCTTTCTTTTTTGTTTAATTTTATAATTTACAACAATTTTGTTCTAAGATTTTCCTGTCTAAATAGCAAGAAACTTCTTCAAAGTTTTTTAAGTATTTCTACAATTTTACTACAATTTTCTAAATTGCAATAATTTTCTTGAAGAAATCTACTTAGTGGTATTTCTACATTTTTCTTCAAAAGTTTTAAGATTTTCCAAATTGCAAGAATTTTCTTGAAGAGTTTCCCAACATTATTCCTTCCAAATTGCAACAATCTTCCTCAATGTGTTTAATCTATTTCTACAGTTTTCCTTTTAAATTGTTTAGATTTTCGAATTTACAACAATTTTCTTGTAGAGTTCAAACATATTCCGGTCTAAATTACAACAAACTTCCTCTAAGTTTCCTAATTTCTAGAATTTTCCTGAAGAAATCTCTAATTTCCAAACAATTTCCCTTCCAAATTACAACAACATTTTCAACGCTTTAAAAGTATTTCTACTTATTGTATTTTAATTATTAATTTAAGTTTTAATTGTAATTTTACTCTCTAATTGGTTTTTTGTCTTTTGGGTAAAAATAAATAAATAAATACTTCTAGTTCTAGTTCTCAAAATGTCCATCAATTTTTGTTTTAAATGTTAAGAATTCCTCAACATTTTCTCCTATAAATTATAAAAATCTTCTTCGTGGTTTTTCAAATATTGCATTACTTTTTTAATCAAAATTTTTATTGTTTCTATCCCCAAATTGCGAGAATTATTAGAAGGATTCTATAGTTTTTCTTCAAGCATTTTTCAAATACTGTTTCGAGTAATTACCGTAATATCTTGATTTATCTTAATTTTCCCAAAGTTTCTAAAAGTTTCCATCAGATTTTCTTGATAAATTGGATTTTTAGCATCTTTTGCAAATGCTTTTATCTATAATAAAAGAAATAAAACTTGGAAGAAGATAATTGAAACTTGAACATGTGAATGTTCGAAGTAAAATTTAAGGACGAATCTATGACCCTCGAAGGAATTGCAAGAGAGGAAGACATTATGAAAAATTATCGAAAGCTTTAGTTTTAAAAAAATATATATAATTTTTTAATTGTCCTATATTTTCGGAAAATTCTAGCGATTCTCTGTTATTATTTCAGGAAAGTCATTTCCAAATTTCAAGAACCCTCTTTAAGGTTTTTAAAAATTCAGAACTTTTTTTTTAGCTTCCTAGAACTTTCTTCAAAATCTTACCATAAGTTTTTTTCTAATTTTTCGAAAATAAATTTTTCTTAGAATTTCTAAAAAAATTCCAATTTTTATATATTTATTTCTAAATTTTAATTGTGGATTAACCTAAATCAAACATATAATTTAAACAAATTGGTAAAGTTATATGTATTAATTCTATTGCACGTTACTTATAAAACCATTTTTTGAGCATTAACCTAGCGTACTCTTGACCTACCATAATAAACTGTATCTTGGCCTAGCGTACTCCTGACTTGGGTTAACGCCTAGTCTATTGAGGTCGGTTTTGCTAGCGTACCCTTGACCTACCCCAAAATACTAGACGTTAACCCCGGTCAGGAGTACGATAGGTCAAGTTACAGTTTATTGTGGTAGGTCAAGAATACGCTAGAGTATTTAACAACTATTTAAAGCATATTGCTGAGTTCAAACAAAATTTTTAATTTTAAGTAGTTAAATATTTTTTTTTAATCTAGTCACCCTTTACTTTTTAAAAAAACCTTGAAAGTGCCATTTTATTCATCTTTTAAAACGACACATCTTTCCCTATTTAACTGTTTTTATATCTCTTATAGTTTCCGAGATACCCATGGAGAACATCTAAAAAAACTCGCCCTTATAAACATATTCACCATTACCTAGATAACAATTTTATTCTTAACCTTGAATTTCATGTTCTATCATTCTATACCCGAGATTCTTGGACTTTTTGCCATAGTTGCCCTTGAAGCTCTTATTTTGTCCATTCAACACTTTAAAATATCCGATCAGCGTGTCATAATGTACAATATGACGGAGGCATATTTATTTCTTACCTAAGTAAATCTATAAAATCTTTGAAGTCATGTATAAATTAAGTTCGAATTTGTCTATAATTGTATGTGTGTATATACATGCATGTATTATGTATAGTTCTACATTATTTAATTTAGTAAACTAAGTTAAGCTTTGTATAATGTTTATATGTGATACTGGCAATGTATCGCAACAGTACAATAAATACATATTATAACACATATTAAAGATATTTGGGCTGAAAGGCAAACTTACTAAAAACTGGGATGCACTTATCCCACTTCATCTTAATGTGTTACCTCATTAAGATTATGCAATTTCTTATTTCTTCGGATAGACCCGCGTATTATTAAGTGAGACTTGATGAAGATAAAATTTGTTGAGGTAGGTCAGGAAGACGCTAAAGAAACTCGAGGATAATTTTATTTATTAAGGTAAATTAAGAGCGTTCCTGATATAATAGTATTTATTGTAGCGGATAAACAACATAAATGAGGATTTTATATATTAACATTAAGTACATAAAGTTTTTGTATTATATATTTTTTTATTTTACTGATTTTTAATTTCAAAAAAACATGAGCCAATCAATGTTTATAAACACTCAGACTTAACTTCACATGTTGTTTCGAATCTCGTAAATACTATAATTAAAATAAGAAAACATACAGACATGAACACTATTATAAAATCCAATTTCGAAACTAATTCTTTTACCTTTTTCTTTCGTTATTTATATTGTTAATTTTAATGAACTAATTAGGTATGATTAACAAAATAGTAATTTAAAAACACAACTAAATATTAAAACAACAAGTACTTTCCCATAAAATAGAAAAAGGAAATAACCAATTCGTATAAATCACTCAGTGATAAAGTTAAAAAAGAATTATATGATTTGACACAATTTAAAACAAACAACGTTAATTAAGAATAAATCGCAGTGGTAGAAATTTATAGTACACCGGAACGTGACGTGAAAAACTTTTTCTTAAGATTGCCACTAAGATTGTTACTGTTAGAAAAATGCAATGCTTAATTAATTACTGATGATTTCAATATTAACATAATAAAAAACAACAACGATTCTCAAACATTCGTAAATATTTTTTTACATGAGAAACGTTTGAAAATTTGTAAAATAGTAAGAGTAATGATGGATATACCTACAAATATGGGGACAGCAAACGATGAAAATTTCGCAAATCTATAGGAAATGTTGAAATTATGAGAAAATTCTGGGAATCTGGAAGATACAGTGATAATGAAGTTTGGAGAAAAGTCATATTTATAAATTCGAAAAAAAAATCGGAATATATTTACTAGAAAAGCCAGAGAAAATAAAGAAGGAAATGGTGAACATTATTTAAAAAAATCATTACAACAAAAACTTTATCGTAAAACTCTATAAATCAGAAGAAGTCATTTAATACAATTTCAAAAATAACTTTCTGGAAAATTATTAAAAAAAATTAAACAAAAAATATTCTAAAATTCTAATAATCTCAATGCGTAATAGAAATTAATAGAACATTTTTAAAATCTTCAAAAAAGTTGCTTGAAATATCCAGAATCCTTAAAGTAAGCTCATAATACATTTGAAACGAGCGTGTTTAAATGTTCAAATTCATTTTGATCCCTTCAAAATACTCATTTTATGTACTTTATAATCGCTTCAGACTTTTTTTATTACATTATCTGCAAGAAACAATGCACACCCCTAAAATTGTTGTACCGAGAATATACAGGACTGCTAGTGTGCAGAGTACTGTTCTTGATGGTCGACAATTCATAATTATGATGTTAAACTTGTCCGTCCACTTTATGAAAAAACGTGGGTAAAAATCTTAATTTGTCTGTTTAAATTATATTCAATTTAGTTAAGAATAAAAAAATTGACCATATTGTTCAGTGATAAGAGTAATAAAATTTTCAGGAAATGATTTAAGCAGGATGGCGCCACATGCAATACTGAACACGGTAAAATAAGTTTGCTGAAAAACAAAGGATTAATTTCATTGCTTTTCTTTTGTTCAAGTTTTTTTGTTTGACTTGTTTTTGTCTTTGTCTTCTACCTTTTATTCAGCGTTCCTTTTTGTTTTCGTTTTTAACTTTTATTATTTATCTCTTGTTTTTGATTTTCTTTCGTTATTTATGTTTTATATTTTATTCTGATCTATAATTTTTTTTCTGTTTTTTATCTTCTGTTTGACATGTACCAATTTTAACCTTTATTATTCTGTGTCTTTCATTTTTTGATCATTAATCGCCTATTTTATCTCCTGTCATTTTTTTGTTTTCTGTTTTTTTCTCATAATTTTTACTTTTTACTTATAATTTTCGTTTTTTTTTTGCTTGTATTGCTTTTAATTTTTATCTTTGTTAATATTGTACTTATACTTTTATCTTAAGATATTCATCTTTTACATTTAATTTTCTTTCTTCTTTAACCTCTCTTTTTTGTCGATTTTGTCGTCGTTTTTTTTAAATTTTTATCTTTTGCTTATCTTATTTATCTTTTTTAGTTTAGTTTTACTCTAAGGTTTTATTTTTATATCTTTTTTATATCTTACTTTAAACTTCTATGGTTTGCTTTTGTCGTCGTTTTCGTCTTTATTATTACTATTCTTGTGTTGATTATTGTATGGTCTGATTTTATTCGTCATTTGTTATTCTATTGACCAGGTGGTCCTTCCATTATATTATTTATAAATTTGTGTATGTGTGTATTATTGAGCTTGTTATTTCCAAGAACCATTCATGTCACTTTAAAGCACTATTAATTGTATTCAAAAGTGATGATTTACTTTTTTACCCTTTGTTCCTTATATGTGTTATTATTTTACTCGGTTTTAATTCTCTATATATTCAACATCTTTATTAACAAACAGATACATGTATTCTAAAATTATTATAATTTACAATTAGTGAAAAAGTGGTTATGTAACTGTCACTGTTAAATGGCTATCGACCAGAGGTCTTTCTGCCAAGGTTAGTCATTTATGTCGAATGTTAGTCAGTCAAGTCGGTATGTAAATGGATGATATGATAAAATGTGTTCGAAAATTGTTGATGGGTTTAATTTTCTATTTTTCTAAACTTCACCTGTGTTGTGTGATTATTTTCTTTCACCTTAAGTTTATCTTTACACTTGTTTTCATCTTTATTTTATAAATATATCATCTTTATTTTATCAATAGATACATATTAATATATAATAAAATATATATTTTTGAAATAAATTTTTAACCATCTACAGAATACGTTTAAATATTAACAGTTCTATTTTGAAATTCTTTTATTTTTCGAAAATGATTTTAAATTCAAATCAATGCAGTGTAAATAAATTGGAAAAATATTTTGTATTCATTTTATTGCACATTACTTAAAAACTTAACGTACTCTTGACCTACCACAATAACCTGTATCTCGACCTAGTGTACTCCTGACCTCCGTTAACCTGTAGTATTAAACGGAGTTCAACAGCCTCTAATAACATGTCTTAAGGTAGGTCAAGTCAAATTTTCTATTTGGTTTCTTTTGGTGGACATTATTTTTTAAGTGAATTTTTGCTTCTTGTAAAACTTTAACCATATTAAACAAATTTTAAACTCGTTTATAGAAAATTATTACATTTTTTCCATAAAATTAAAGTTATTCTCTGAAATAACTTTTAATTTGATTTTAACAAAATTCTTAAACATTTTTTTTTTAAATTTTCTAAACTAGTTTGAGATTGACTTCTTATGATTTTTATAGTATTTCTCGTAAACGGTTTTATTTGAAATTAGTTTTTAAATAACGAAATTTTATATGTTTTAGTAAAAATATCAGTGAAAAAACCTGAAATAAATTTTTTTTAATTAAAAGTAGTGATGATGAAAATTAATTTCTTCGAGCATTAATTTATTAACTAAAAAGGCAATAAGTAATTGAAGAGGCTTTTACTTCGTGACACATTTTTATGATTTAAAATAAAACAAATAATTTTGTTTATATCATTTAGAAAAATCATAAAGAGATAATTTTAACTTTATTAATATCATTGATAATTTTCTAGAAAAAAAAACGGTTCGAAATATTCTCACAAACCGTTTCAAAAAGTTGTTTGACAACAGTTTACATTCATAAAGAAGAAACCTTTTTTTTTCGACATGCAAAATAAGACAGCAAATGTTTGTGAAAAAATTAAAAACGGTTTGTAAAAGCAGTTCAAAAATATTTGAATTTTTTCTATAAAAAATAATTTTAAGAGCCTTTTAAAACTGTTAAATATTTAAGAAAATAAAAGTTTTGAAAAGAAAACAGTATCAAAATGTTTTTAATTCAAGAAGAAATATAAATATTAGAAGAAATTATTTAAAAAATATATGAATTTATGAATTTTACTAAGTTATGAAAAACATTTGGAAAATTGCTTATACATTTATAATAAGGAAGTAAAAAAAAATGTATAATCTATCAAAAAAATACAATTTAAAAATTGCTCAGAAATAGTTAAAAAAATTACCTAGAAAGCAGTTAATCATTATTATAATAATTGACCTTGAATTTTTTTTTTAAATAGTTGACAGTGTCATGTTCTAAGACCACAATAGGGAAAATCATTCCAAAAATTATTAATAAAATAAATAAAATTGAAAAAGAACAATAACTTTAAAAAATAGTGTAAAAAAATATTGTATTTAAACAATTGAAAACGTTTAACAAAAAAAAAAAAATATTTCTACTGAAAGAATTCTTCAAGAATTGATAAATTATTAGGAAATAACAGTAAAAAACATACTAAAATCAATTGAAATTGAAACGATTTATAAATGTGTAAGAAAAAAAAAACATTTTACGTTCTACTAAAAGCACTTCTAAAAACAGTTAAAAACTTGTTTAAAGGCATTTTATAAAAATTAACATAATTAAAGCATAAAATAATAATTCAACAAATAATATAAATTAATTTTTTTAAATATTTTCTGATAGATTGTTCATTTAGCTTGTGCCAATTTTTGTTTCTTTTTATGCTGGTGCATAAAAATAGTTTTCATATTATTTCAGTTTTTTTCTTTTTTATAATGTCATCATTTATTTTCGTACTGTAAACATTATTGAAAGAAATTGTTTTTATTATTTTTACTTCTTTCCTTTTAAAATTCTATGTTTGCCTCACATATATACGAGTATGTGGATTAGGGAATAAAGGTGCTGAATTTATTTTTTTGGTGCTTATTAGAAGGACAATTGTTGTAGAACAATAAAAATAATTGTTGAAACGTCACACTATATCATTGTTTTTCTAAGTAATAAAGTTATTTTCCACTTTTTTTGAAATTTATTTGTGGTATTAGTTTCATCAGAAACAAAAGTATTTAATTGTGGAGACGTTTACTTTGTGATACATCTCGAATATAATAAAGAAGGAGAAACGATTACTTAATTTACCATTTTATATGGTAAAAAGAAGTAATCGTTTCTCCTTGTTAATTAGAAATGAACGTTTTATATTTTAATAAATCTTCTATTTTTACTTTCCCATGAAAATTATGTAACAAATAATTGTAGAGAATCTAAAATTGAGCAAATTGTTAGAATAGTTTGAATAGCCTTCTTGCGTAAACCTCATAGTTTTCGAGAAAAACTAAAAATACTATTATGGCCACATTAACATTTTTTTCGATGTCATAGTATTATTTTTGTCTGCTATTGTTATTATTATATTTTTATCTATTATGTTCTTCTTTAAACTAGATATTATCTTAATTTCAGGATTCTATGATTTTTTAATATTCTTATGAAAATGATGGTAGCGACCGTTACTATATGGTAGTTCATTTAACCTTTTTTAATATTCTTATGTCTACTGATTTTTGTTTTGCGCCTTTTTCCAATAATGTTGTTTCCTCTAACATTAATTGAGCAGTGGTAAGGCTTTTGAGCCTAGTGTTGAGATTACTGTGTTTTTGTTTCTTCAGTTTTGCTCTTTGGTTAATATATTGTTGATACCCGATGGAGTTGGCCTTTTCTTTGAGAGTACTGTCAATAATATCGAACTCCACCGGATGGAGTTGCATTGCAAGTTTTGTGTGTATGAGTTTCAAGATATTTGATGTGGCATCCTATATACTGTACCATGTTTTCTTATCGATATATATCGAGAACTTGTAACTATGATTGACTACTTTTAATCTTTCGTCGGATCTCAGATTTATATGGATCTTCATAAATTTTTGGGATTAATCCTTCACTTCTGCACATTGTTTAATTTGCTGAATTCGATCAAGTTCCTTTCGTATATAGTAGTAGGATCTGCTATACTGTCACTTGAAATTCTATTGTATCAACGTCGTCATGTAGTTTTTGCACCTTTTCTTAAATTTGTAAAGAAAATATTACGCTAACAAGTGTGATGGAATTTTAGGTGTTTTTTTCTGACCTCAGAGATAACGTACAGATAGACAAAATGTGTAATGATTTCTCAAGGACACTCGACAGAACACTTTATTCTAATAAATAAATTTGTTTATTTCGAGTTTAATGATCACAATAATTTAGAATTATTGTTTTCTCACTAGAATCGTTAACAAATAGTCAATATTCTACTATTAAAATTTTATAGGGTGTACCGCAAGGTTCATAAGTTTGACCCATTTTCTTCCTAGTATTTATCAACAATGTTTATGATTACTTTAAGTAAGCAAGGTGTTTATTATATGAAGATGACTTAAACTTGTTCACCCAGTTGATAATATCTCTCATAGCTATGAACTTCAATCTGATTTGGATAATTTACAATACTGGTGCCAATACGTCCATTGTACTGGCACCAGTCTTGTAAATTATCGGGTTTAAAATCAAGAAGTGTCTACCTCAAGTATACGCATAGCATCGCCAACATAGATTTAGAAAGAGTTTTTTTATATTCAGAACATTGGGGTTTATTTTAGGTTGGTTGATAGATAAGGCGTTGAGATGTTGAAAATCCATATTCATTTGTATATTAAAGTTGTAAATTTGCGAAACAATTGTAGTGAAAATAAACACACATTTTGAAAATCTTAGTTATTTACAACTTTAATATACAAAGGGTTTATTTTAATTTAATATACAATTTTTCGGTAACAATGCTCTCAAATTAATGGGTTTCATATTAATTAAATTAGTTAAATTTTAGTTATGATACATTTAAAATTGTATCCATCCACCAACAAATATCCAGCCATCCTTATAAAAATTGGTCAGTTTAAATTTGTCTAACAATGATCCTATCTTTGCTATATACTAAATATTTAAAGGTTTTCATTTATAAAGGATAATATCAGATTTATGTTTATTATTTAAAACTGTGTCTGGTATAAAATTCCAAAATATTAAAAGTATTTTCATTGGCTATGCGGAGGAGTATATCATACAGTTCAATTGCATGCAATAAAATATAAAACAAATATTTGATTCCCCGGCACATTTTTGCCTATATACGACCCTATAAAAAAAGCGTTCGATGGCCGGCCCCACCTTTACTGCGGATTTTCAACACTAAAAACGGATTTTTTTTTTTAAATATCTGGCCCTCTCCAATATATCAACTCATAAACGGGATTATTGTATGATACTTTTCAGCTGATACGTAAGCCGATTTATAGGCTTTCGAAGCCCTCGCTTTAATTACAAGGGAATAAAGCTCCGACCGCGAAAAGGCGGAGTTCGCATGCATTTAATGGCCCTTCGCCGTTTTGCACTGAACTCGATTCGATATAGCCGATTGCACGATACGCGAATAAATAAACTGCTAGAGCATTATTTTCAATGCGTATATCTGGGAATTAAACCCATTTAAATGTTAATTGGAAATAATAAATTTTTGTTCTTTTCATTAATGATTTTCTCATTTACCTCTTGATGAAACAGTTTTGTTTGTTAAAACTAAAAACATAATTGCTAGCAATTACTTAAACACTTCTTGTGACATCTTGTCCCATTACCTTTACACGCGTCGAAATCACCAGCGCGCTAAGATCATATAATTAACACGTATTAATTTCTCCGGCACCTGTAACACGGTGTAAAGTTTGAAGCTGCGAGGATGTAATTAATATGCATTATACGACACCTGTTTACCAGCTAACCGAAGTTTGCAGGAGAAGCTTTGCGTCAGGCGAAATTGGCAAAAACTTTCCGTGCCACTACAACGTGAATTATGTTTCGAAACAATGCCGCCTACGCCGTGTGTTATTTTGACAGGAAATGTATGCGCCAATGTTGCAGCACATCATAGAAACCGACTAATATTCAGACACATCTATTAATAGTCTGGGTGGTGAAATTATTCTCGTGCATATAATTAAGAGTTATTTCATGTTGTGTACAGTAATGAAAATTGTAAAAAATAAGAAGTAATGTAAGGTTCACAAAATTTTGAGTACGAACTAACATAAATGGTGATCCACAATAGACCTGGAAAGGTCGCGGTGGAATAGGCGCTGGTGCCACCCATACAACATAAAATGGTTGTTACTGATATATTTAGCAATGTACAAATAATGAAATACAGCGAGTCCCAAATATTTCCATACTAACTTAAAATGAGTAATTTTTTACAAGAAAAATCAATGTTTTGTTTCTTATCGGTTTTTATTATAGTCCACTATGCAGCGGCACTGTTCTTTGAATTTTTAATATACGACTCATTGGCGAATAAATTAGCATCTTTTAAAGCTACTTTATCGAAGTTCTGATTTTTGTAGTGATTATTTTTAACTAATGGATTCCGATGATAAGCCTCTTTTAGAAGATGCAATTTTTAACGCATCTGGTGAAGATTATAATTAAACACTTTACCTGGTGTTTGTTTTTTCGAGAAATGATCTTTTCAGAAGAGCTAATTTGAAAATTATAATTGACTATAAATAAACAATCCAAAAATATGCATAGTAGAATCTTTCCTAACACTGCACTTGAGAACTTTTCTAAAGATAAAGATAGAGAAAACTTTAATGGAACATATATAGGTGACAATATAAATGATAAATACAATTTCCTTATAAATACATTTACATTATACCTAAACAAATATTTTTGGAAAAAAATTATGTCCAGAAATAAAAAAGTTAAACATAATGTAACTAATGTAGAAATCGAAGAATGTAAGGATCGTATGAGTATATTTGAGTCTTTATCGACTTCATTTCTAGATTTTAAATATCAGTTAATGCAAGTAAACAAAAAACATAATGCTTTATTGGAGGCTGAACAAAATAAGCAGTATAAAGATTACCTAGTTTCCTAGCAAATTCTGGTAATAAATAAAAGGCTTCATGGGAATTGGTATCAAAATTTACCAATAAAAATAGTACAAAAAAGAATACACTCCCCTCAAACTCAAATTTTCTGCAGCTGGCTAACAATAAAGCAATAAGGCTTCGAGCAACAAAGACATGGCTTGTAAGCAACGGAGGAGGTGAACACCACATGATCTTAGAGGATCTAAGGAATAGTAATCCCGAGATTATGATGCTGGTGGACAACATCCCTCGAAAATACATTTTCAACAAGAAGCTTCAAAAAGAGATTCGAAAACTCAGGAGTAGGAAGCAAGCACAAAGACATCCACATATACACTGTTGGGTCGTCAACGAAAGCAGGAGCTGGTACAGGAATTTTCTGCAAAAACTTGTCCCTAAAAAACAGTACTGATATAGGTAAGATTTTGAGCACACCAACAATAGTGGAACGCGTGGGTATACTATATGCAGCAAAAGCAATCTCTGGCAAGAAGGTTGAGGGTAAAAACATACACATTATAACGAACAGCAGAGCGGCAATCTTGTCCATTGCCAACTGCAAAATAACCTCAGAATGAACGTTGGAATGATGCGAAGCCCTGGAAGAAGTTGCTCGTGACAACAAGGTAACTCTATGCTGGGTAAAATGACACAACAATAGCAGAGGGTACAGAATAGCAGATGGTTTGGCGAGGAAGGCATCTGGAAAAACGGTAAGCGGACCTAAACCCTCCTTGCTGCCCTCTCTGCTAGATCTGAGTACCCTACAACACACCTGGCTATAGAGTCTCAAAAAACTTCATCGCAATGAACACCAAACCGGCCAGATACTGTATGCAACTGTCCAAAGAATAGGGGCTTCTTACAGGGCACTGCAATTTCCGAGGGAGTTGTACCCCGGTGTCCACCGCCTCCGTGGGAGTTATACGCGGGTGTAAACCGCCTACGCGGGCTTCCACCGCCATCGTAGGATATTCAAAACTCACCAGATAGCGACACCAGGTCCACCTGAATCGATCATCCCCGTCGAGTTGAAATTCATCCATATCGAAGAAATAAAACGAAAATCAACCTGGTGTTCGAGAGAAGCATCGGTGATTTGCTGAGTAGCTGTGTTCATCAATCCTTCAGTAAGTCACACAATCCTCTTATTCATTAAACTGATGCAAAATAGAAATAATAAACAGCTAGATGATTGAATGTCTAAAAAAGATGTTACTAAATCAAATTTAACACGTGCACGAGATAACTTCAATGAATTATTCGAGGAAGAACAAACTGAATTAAATTTAAAAATGATAGGATCACGCTTATCAAAATTCATACCCTTATTAGATCAATTTGATGAAGTTATGAATGATATTGAACAGGTAATCTATCCCCAGTGAAGCATTTAAGAAAAAACGAAATGATTTTGAATTAACCTCTCACGGATTAAGAATTGAAGTTGATAGTCGTTTAAAGAAATTTAAACCTATAAATCTAGCACAAATTCAACTAATAATTCAGGTACAGATCAGGATGCTATTGTTAAATTGCCAATATTGTACTTATCTGAATTTAGTGGCGAGTTTGAAGATTGGCCTACATTTTGTGAAATGTTTACTTCATTAGTACACAAAAACACATGTTTGGATACAAACATTATTATCAACCGCACTTGTTTGGGTATTAGATAATAAGGGGAATAAACATCTATGCAGCGTATTGTTTTATTACCAAGAAAATGGTTACATAATTAAACTTAAAATTATTACCTAGTCAAGTTTCTATTTCAGGAATCTCTAGTAATTTAACAAACAGTACACACAACGTAAAAATTGAATTTCAATCAAGTACCTCATCATATAAAACTAATATAACGTGTTTAATTTTAAACAATATTACAAATTATTTACCTCAATATTATTTTGATCTTAAACACTTGAATATTATATTGGCCGATCCAACATTTAACAAACCCTCAGAAATCGACATGTTATTAGGTGCAGGTATATTTTGGAATTTATTATGTCAAGGACAGAATAATTCAGTAAAACATAATCCAACATTACATAAAATAAAATTGGGGTGGGTTGTATCAGGAAATATTTTATCGCAACCAGTTGAATCTTCAGTTTGTAATGTGGGTACGATTGACAGTCAAATTACAACGTTTTATTTATTTATTTATTTATTTATTTATAAGTACTTTATCAAACTTACTTTACAAATACAATTCATAAAAGATTAAACAAAAATATACGAACAATTTCGAGAGCAAGCTGAAAGGCGGAGTTCACTCTTAAAGAATGTTCTTCACTCTAACCTGTAGGTCCTTTCCTTCACTGTTTCATGATACATGAACTCAGCTTCGGATACATATTTTCAGGCAAAATAAACCTAATTTCTTCTTATAAAGGGGGACATTTTGGGAGAAATTTATACTCAAACGACGAATTAATTTGCGAAGAAACTTTTCTTAACACAACGGCGCGATCTTCTGACGGTAAATTTATTGTCACTTCCACTGAATGATTCAATCTGCAATCTAAGCGAGTCACGTAATCTAGCATTAAAACGATTTTCATCATTAGAGAATAAATTAAGTAGAGATTCACATATCGCTCAAAATATTGGATTATTTCGGGTTTAGACTTATGTAAGAGTTGTGTTCACAAATGTGTTAAGTGTTTTAAGGCTAAACCAAAAATGATACTACCCTTTATGGGTGACTTGCTAACAGAAAGGGTGAATCCTACGCCACCATTTTATAATTGCGGCATGGATTATACAGGGCCAATTTTAATAAAATCCAAACAAGCCAGTAGGGCATCAATGTACTTTGCTTAAAATAATTGGTAAAATAAACTTAACCTTTGAAGAATTTTATACCATTTTGATACAAATCGAATCAGTTTTAAACTCCCGCCCTTTGTCTCCTTTATCAAACGGCCCTGAAGTCTTTGATACGTTAACGGCCGCTCATTTCCTTATTGGACACGCACTCACGATATTGCCAGATCCGTAGTTGAGATACCAAAAAATAGATTATCGAGATTGCAACTGCTACAAAAACTCACACAACATTTTTGGCAAAGGTGGTCACAGGAATATCTATCAAAGCTTCAGACAAGAAGCAAATGGAATAAACATACTTTTGCGAATATTTTGCTGGGATCCATGGTGCTTATTGGGGAAGAAAATCTGCCACCTGCAATGGCTTACATCTTTTCTAAAAATAGTCTAGCATTAACACTTTGATGAAATGAATTTCTAAGTAATGTATTATTTTTATAGGTAATTATTTTCTAATTTTCATTAGATATTTTGGCTATACCTTCCTTTTGATAGAAAATATCCGCCAAAGTTTTTATGTGTTCGTTATATTGCCGCTCTGGTTCCTAGGATAACCCTGGAACAATAGAAGCTAATTTGAGTATTTTTACTTTTTAAAGATATTACTTTGTATGGACCATTATATTTATTTTTTATTTTATTTCCGATTTGAGATTCCTTTACATACTTTATATTGTATTTTATTATCATTAACGTATTTGTCAAACCTTTGTTTTGCTTTTTCTTTGGAGTTTTCAATATTTTTCTTTGCATTATCGAAAATATAATTGCTTGCATTTTTAATATCGTTGATATAATCGGTTTGAAGTTCATATTCGCTATATAATTGTTCGCTTTCGAAATATGTCCAAAATAATTTCTTCTGGAGTATATTTTGTTGAAGTTGATTTACTTTTATTATAAGATTTTATACAATATGGTAGTCCTTTCATAACAGGGTGATATTCTAAGTGATAGCTCCTTAAAGAGTCTAGCAACGTGGAATGAAATCCCTCTACGAGTCCATTTGATTTGATTCCATTTACCACTATTTATTGTATAATATACACAAACAAAGTTTACAATATATTATCAATTTTGACACAACTATAGTTTCGACCTTTGCAGGTCATTATCAAGGGTTGAATGAAGAAGAATACAGGGTGTTTACAATTTATAGGTGAGGTATGAATTTTTAATGAACCTAATTAGGACTGGGAAGATTTATTACAATGGATTAACTAAATATGATTAAGTGCGGTATTGTGGTGGTATATGTCATTATAAGAGCTTAAATAATGGCCTTTGGCCTTTATTGCAAAAATGTAAAAAATTTAAATTATCCATATGTGGAAATGAATGATTACATTCTAAGATATGATTTGAAAAAGAACTTGTTGTATGTCTAAATCTGAATGCTCAATAATGTTCATTGTATATCGTTTCAAAACTCCTACCTGTCTGTCCTACATATGTGCTGTTACATTCGGAACACGAAATTTGGTAAACTCCCGATTTTTTAATAGATTAAATTTTGTCTTTCGCGTTAAAAAGTATATGTGAAAGTTGGCTCGCTGGTCTAAATGCAATTTGATGATTTTGTTTTTTGAAAATATTTGATATTTTATTTGTTACATGCCCAAAATAAGTAAATGTTATAAATTTTGTGTTCGTTCGGTCTACAATATTTGGATAAATATGAGCCCTGGTTGATTTGTATAGTTTTTTGTGAATTAAATTTTTAATAAGATTAACTGGGAAACCATTCTCCGTTGCTATTGATATAATTTTGTCGAGTTCTGTGGTTCTACTTGAATCAGATAGAAGAAATATGAATGCTCTTTGTATCATGGAGTGAAATGCAGCTAACTTATGAGATAGAGGATGATTTGAATTATAAGGAGTTGTAGAGTTGACGTTAGTAGGTTTTCTAAATATTTCAAATTTAATTGTATTATTCTGATGAATTAATGTAAGGTCCAAAAAATTGATTTTATTGTCGGTTTCTCTCTCTACTGTGAATTTTATTTTAGGGTGAACACTATTGATTAAGTTTAAAAATTGATCTAACTGGCGTGATGTACCACTAAAACATGCGATAACATCATCTACGTATCTAAACCAAAATGAAATGTGTGTTTTTGTGAAATTTGAACTGAAAATTTTTTCCTCAATATTTGACATAAAAATTTCTGCTAACAAAGGACGGGGATCCCATCGCTAATCCGTTAGTTTGTTGGAAATATTTATTGTCACATTACAAGTAATTTTGATTTAATGAAAGTTCTAATGCGTCTAATAATTCTGTTTTTACAACGGGATTAGTGTTAGATTTATCTAAAAGAGTTTGTGCTATTTGAAAGCATTCATCTGTGGGAATATTAGATAACATACTACTAACGTCAAAAGAAACTAATTTTGAATTCTTGGATGTAGTAATGGATTTTAGTTTTTGGGATAGTTCAAGGGAATTTTTGACAGAATATTGAGAAGTGAAATTTTTAAATTTTTTAAAAAGATGATAATATTTAATTGCTAAAACTCTTGTGGGGGTGTTGATATATGAAACTACTGGCCGAATTGGATGATTGGGTTTATGAGTTTTTATAAGTCCATAAAGACGAGGTGCTAGGGGATTTTTGTTGACAATTTAGAATTTTTCTAATTTGGAAAAGATTGTATAATTGTTGGACAATAAACTTTTAATTTGATTTTGAAAGATTGTGGTTGGGTCTTTTTTCAAAATTGTTAAATTTTCGGCTGTTATGAAGGCGTACATTTTATCTAAATAACTTTGTTTTTCTAATTTTACTATTGAGTTGGATTTGTCGGCTTTAGTGACGATAAGGGAGTTGTTTGAAATTTTTGATTTTATAGACTTAATACTTTTACTTAATAATTTTACTACTAACTTAAAAATTATTTTCATTTACCTTTTTAAAATAAACTATCACATAGTAACGGTCGCTACCACCATTTTCATTATTAATATGTTTTTTTAAATTATTAGAATACATTATTATATCACCAATATACTCCATACTCATTTCATTTTGTGAGCCCCTAAGAATACTTTCCATTGCACGTTGGAAGGTTGCCGGTGTGTTTTTTTAATCCAAATGGCATTCTTAAATACTCGAAATGACCATTTTCTACCGAAAACGCTGTTTTGGGAATATCATTTTTACTAGTGAAATATTTACATTTGCCAAGTTGATCTAACAGATCTTGAATATTAGGTAATGGATATTTATTATCTCCTACGGTAATATCGTTTAATTTCCTGTAGTCTATGACTACTCTCCACTTTTTTTGTAATACTCGAATCTAATTTTTTGAAACCACCCACACTGGAGATCACCAAGGGCTGGTCGATGGTTGTATTATATTTTCTTTTAACTTATTATTAATTTATCTCTTTACTTCCTCTTTGTGGATTTAAGGATATCTATAGGTTTAAGAATAAATTGGTTTTGAATTTTGTGTGAATTTTTCAATTTCATGTTTTATTTTATTGGGAATGACAATTTGTCTCCTTCAAGATAAAAAATGTTTTTATATTTTAAACAGAGGTCAATGATTTATTCTTTTTCCTCATTATTTAAATGGTTTAATCTTAATTCAGTCAAAATTTTATTTTCACGATATATATATCGGTTTCATTAATTGAATTATTTTTTATTTGATTTTTTAGAACTGTTTCGTCAAACTGTTCAATATCAACTGAATTTTTTTTTATACAGGGTCCTGCAACAGTGCGTCGGGCTTTCCTAGCGCCTTACTCGTGAGAGATAGAAAAAAATGTTTCGTATGAAAATTTATTGATTTAAAAATCTCTATGCCGTAAAATTATTTTCAAATATACAGGGTGTATTTTGCGGTATAACAAAAGCAAACATTTTTTTAAATGGAACACCCTGTATATTTTTTCATTTTCTAATTTGGATAATATTTTATTACTTGAACCTTTTTTTGGTTTTTAATTTCGATGTGGCATTTCCGAGTTATTAACGTTTTTCTGAAAAAAATGTAAAAAGCGGAGGTTCACAAAAAAAATTATTCTGATGTTCTATTTAAAATTTAAGAAATTTTCTCTTTCCTATGGTTGTTTATAAGTACTGTTTAGGTACCAGTGTTAAAAATTTTCACTTTTGAGGAACCCTGCCTTTGTATCAGACACGCCATTTTCTAAAATTTCAAAGTGTCGTAACTCTTTTTTTTTTAATAGAATCATATATTTTTTTAAATTTTATATTATTCTACATCTAATTTTCTACAAAAAATATCAAGCATACCCTATACCTAAAAGTGATATTTTTCAAGATATAAAAGAATTTATATTTCAAACGGTTCTTGAATAGAATTTGTTTTTGAATAGATAGCTATGACTGAAAAAAATGCATCTGTCAATTAAACAATTAGTTTGACATGTAAATGGGAGGTGTGAATTACAAAAAACAAAAGAAGAAAGCCTATCATCAACGAGGAACCAAAAAGACATTGGTGAAGGAACTGGCATAAGCGAGAGGTCAGTACAAAGCATTCTGAAGAAAAATCGATATCAAGCATATCATATTCAGCTACATCAAGAACTGTGTAATACTGATTTTCAATTTCGTTCCGAATTTTGTTTTTGGGGAAGACAGAAAATACAGGAGGATCTTGCGTTTTTCCAATATATTTTATTCACGGATGAGGCGTCATCCCATAACAACGGATCTGTCAATAGGTACAATTTTCACTATTATTTAAATGATAATCGGCATGTTATGAGACAAGTTGATCATCAGCATCGAATGTCTGGGGCGGAATTTTTGGAAACCATGTTGTAGGTCAACATTTCTTCGAGGGCCATCTCAGTAGGTCTATGTATTTGTACTTCTTGCAAATTGAATTATCCGGAACGTTAGCTAATGTACCCTAACTAACAAGAAACAGGGTGTGGTTTTAACAAGACGGAGCACCTGCCCAATTTTCATAAGACGTGAGGGCATTTCATTTTTCCCAACCAGTGGATTGGTAGGAATGGACCCACCAAATGACCTGCTAGATCTCCGGATCTAACAAAACCTGAAATTGTTTATAAGGAATCACCAATAGCACTGAATATCATATGCTTGTTATCGATTTTTCTTCAAAATGCTGTACTGACCTCTCGCTTGTGCCAGTTCCTTCACCAAAGTCTTTTTGGTTCCTCGTTGATGATAGGCTTTCTTCTTCTGTTTTTTTTTTTGTAATTCACACCTCCTATTTACATGTCAAATTAATTGTTTAATTGACAGATGCATTTTTTTCAGTCATGGCTATCTATTGAAAAACAAATTCGTATTCAAGGACCGTTTGAAATATAAATTTTTTTATATCTTGAAAAATAATAGTTTTAGGTATAGGGTATGCTTAATATTTTTTGTAGGAAATTAGATGCAGAATAATATGAAATTTAAAAAAATATATGATTCCATTAAAAAAAAAAGAGTTACGACAATTTGAAATTTTAGAAAATGGCGTGTCTGATACAAAGGCAGGGTTCCTCAAAAGTGAAAATTTTTAACACTGGTACATAAACAGTACTTATGACCAACCATAGGAAAAAGAAAATTTCTTAAATTTTAAATACAACTTCAGAATAATTTTTTTTGTGAACCTCCGCTTTTTACATTTTTTTCAGAAAAACGTCAATAACTCGGAAATGCCATATCGAAATTAAAAACCAAAAAAAGGTTTGAGTTATAAAATACTATCCAAATTATAAAATGAAAAAATATACAGAGTGTTCCATTTAAAAATTGTTTGCTTTTGTTATAACGCAAAATTGGGACACCCTGTATATTTGAAAATAATTTTGTGGCATAGAGATTTTTAAATCAATAAATTTTCATAAGAAACATTTTTTTCTATCTCTCACGAGAAAGGCGCTAGGAAAGCCCGACGCACTGTTGCAGGACCCTGTATACACATTCTTATCTTATTTTGTTACTTTACTTTAAACTATCCGAGTATTACTGTGATACAATAAACTTGATTTTTTGCATGTTCTAGCGTACTCTTGACCTACCACAATAAACAGTACAATGACCTGTCGTACCTATGACCCGCCCAAATAAATTATAGGTTGAGGTAGGTCAAGAATACGCTGGTTCGAGCGTGGATATGGGCGCTAGGTTAAAGCGCAGTTAATTGGGGTAGGTCAAGAGCACGCTAGATTAATATACAATTAATGTTAATTATTTTTTTCCCTATATGAAATATAGGGGAAGTATTGTGATCGTGTTTAATTTTTGCCAGTGGCTAATTAACTGTTGGTGTTACATGAAATTTATATAACAATTAATTGTAGAGAATTAAAAAATAAATAAATTATTAAGAATAGCATTTTTGCGTAAATCTCATAGTTTTCGAGAAAAATATAGGGAAAGTACCATGATGGCCACACCACCATTCTTTAGTCTAGAAAAATAAACCGCCGGCAAGGCCACAGTAGGTAAGACTAAAATAAAAACTTTCTATGTAAATATACAGTCTATAAAAAATAAAATTAATGAAATGGAACCATTCTTCGATGCGTTAAGATTTTATATTTTCTTTAACATTATAAAATAGCACAGTCAATGCCAGCGAGACGTAACCTTGAACCTGAAATACAACAGAATCTGTTCAGTATTTGCCAGCATTCGGCATGTCGGGTACTGCTTTCCTACTATCCCTCGTATATCTATTTGTTTGGTCACGTTAAGTATTTCTTGGCGCGTAAATATTCAGGACTGGATTACGAAAACATTCAACTCAGTTTCAGCTGCCAACTGCCCATGTATATGTAGGATGTAAAGTGTATTGCTTTAACAGGTTTCCACCTCTCGATAGGACTAAAATCACAATAAATACGTTTACCCAATTCGTGAAAATTCATCTTCAATTCCGGCATTAGCATCCCTCACACGTAAAATACGATGGCCCGTTAAGCCTCCCCGATATCCGAATCCACCGGCCCGCATGCAAATTCGGGGTGCGCCGTGAATAATCACGAATTATATCCAGTGTCCTGTTGATACAACGTTCGAAATCCGGACAGCCGATATTGAATACGCCACGGCCAGCCGGCGATTGCGGGTTCGATTCCCGATTAGGAGGTGATTTATCAATTGTCCCCGCACCGGGGGCATCCCTAACGATTTTTCACGAGACCGTCTCCCCCTGTACTTACCAACGGTGACCCGGATTGCTCTCCATCGGTGCGTTCATTTAAATTACGGCCCTTCGGTCCTTCGATCTGTCGCTAATTGCCTAACGATTACTAATTACGCCCGAAACCAATGGGCACCGGTAAGTTCAAAGTAAAAAAACACACAGTAAATATACATCAAAGCCGTACAATGAAGGTGTGTTGGGGTGACTTTTTAATAAAAATTTTAATATAACATAAGGCAATTTGGTCACTTTGGTCAAAAAAATGAATATTCAAGGGCTTCAGTTAAGGAAGAAATAATGAGAATTATCTAATAGCCTTAAATATTGTGATTGTATATTAAAAATTTATCCAATTAAGAATATCGAGATATAATTACTTGGATAAATCCTGTTAAATACTTTAAATACTTTTAATACGCCACGATCCTAAAATATCACACGAGCCAAAGATTTAGTCGCACATAAAATCCCCCCCACGGGCAAGGAACGCGTTTACCTAAGGGTTGCAATATATCATCTCTACACTTACCGCAATATCACCCCCCGCCCAACAACAAAGTAGAATCACAAGTTATATAACAAGCCGTCATCTCCGTCGTTCGAGTAAGTGATCCCCCCATAAAACTTAACAGCCTTAAAGATAACAGAACAAATGAAACGCTATTGCTGTTACATGAAAGGAACAGCATCGACAGTTTGCATTAAATAAAAAACCCTTATATAACCGCCCTGGAAAATATGATTTATTGAGCGGTGTGAGCTCGCGTTTTCGGTAATTGAAAGCAAGGGATTTTCGTGAATTCGTTATTTCTAAAAAATACAACGAACACTGCTACATGTATATTACTGTTTGTGTACGAGTGGAAGATCATCTGGGATGAACTGAATTCAATTTGAGTGCAATTCAATGTTCTCGTGTGTATTGGGTTTTTAAAATGAAATCCGAGCCATGTCATAAAGATCTTCATCGAGATTTACATGAATTGTTTTAGTAAAATTGTAATCTATGAAATTATTAAAATATGATGACTATTGTAAATATATTCTATCCTTTTAATATCAAATTAGAATCTGTCCTTTAGAGTTCAGTATCCTAAATTACAGATATAGCCAGAAGATCGTGCGCTACTTTATGCCAAAGCAAGTTTTCATTAAGTCGATAACCAGCTTTATCCAAGAAACATACAAGTTTAAATGGAACAAGGAATACAAGATGTGAATTTTGTGCAGCTATGTAAATATAATAAAATAGATACTTCTTATCACAGATGAACAGGAAAAGGTAATCAGCTATTTTAGCAATACCTTATCAAAACTAGATCAGACTTATTGCGTGATAAGAATAAAATTCACTTGCAGTAGTAAATAAGGCAAGGATCATGCTAATATTAACTGGCCGCTACAAAAAAAACAGTAGAACAAATTTAAATATCGCTAGATAAGCTTTAGGAGTTTGACTGTAAAACATCATGATGTATACAATTACAGATCCCATACAATTGCAAACTAGAAACAGAGATAAACAAGATGAACGGCTGTAAAATTTGCTTGGAATATAGATTTAAATAAATCAGAGTAGTGATTTCATCTTAAAACAATCCCAATGGGTTTGAAGAAGTAAAATTAGTTGGTGGTCTCCTACTACTTTTTTCAATTCTTCAACATACTTAAAATTATTTATGATTCAGCTATTTTGCTATTAGCTTTATTGGTATAAAATTTAACACTTGCCGAATATATTTTTAGTGTAGGCAATTGTTACTCAACTATTTGTAAGGCCCTGTGACTTGGTATTATCATTCTAGGCTGGTACCATTTTGAAAAAGACTGCTATGCTTCTGTCAGGATTCCCAAGTCTTGAACTTCATCTATAGCAATATGGCCATAATCTAAATTCCAGCTAACTAATAATTACAAAACTAATTCCTTTAAATGTTCAATTGCGAAGGCGTCTACTTTGTGGTACATCTTGAACATAATGAAGAAAGAAACACGACATTGTTTTAAATTTGGTCGTAAATTCAAAATTAGATTAAACGAGCAAGCAAAATCATTTTATTATAAAAAGAATTATTCAATCTTTAGAATCCATTTCCTGAAAACAAATCACTCTTTCGGAATAGATGTACTTTCGGTAAACCACTTAAAGGATAAAGCACGTAATATGGATTTACTATAAGCGATTGAAATTTTTAAAGGCAAGACTAACCCGGGAATTAACGACCACATTTATTTACCTGCTTTGTAAAAATAGGTTAGAAATGAAACACACTAATAACTTTGTTTGTATAACACAAAATTTATTTTTGTGACTCAAGTTTCGGTAACTACACGTACCATTTTCAAACATAAAGTTTATTTCTATTCAACATGTATAACGAAGAAGAAGCCTTCAACATCAACAAAAATAGGTTAGATTTCGTTATTTTAAAACACTTTATGTTTGATAAGGACTTGCTGTTAGTCGAAACTATCGTCATATGTCACAATTTTAAATAAAGTGATAAAACAAAGAAATCGGGTCTCCGTCTTCATTAATTCCTTTAAGTTAAAATTTATCATGTGTCTCAAAACTTTTGAATGATTCTACACGTTCAATAACTCTATGTGAAACTATCTGAAATCTTCATCCAAGAGTATTATTTTAGTCATTATCTCCAGATTTGAAGTGGGTTTTCATTGCTCTCAGCTTATTTCTAGCCTGTGCAAACTTACGTTGTTGGTAAATAATACATTTTTCCATTAAACTCTCTACTAAATTTTATTTTATTTATATTTTGGACAAACAAATCCATAGTATTAAGGTTTTTAAGATTATTTAAAGTTTGAACAAATATTTTCCTTCTTACAAAATCTCACATAAGCTTTTGGTTCAGATATGTAGATGATGTGACATTTGCACAATATGTCAATTTGAGAAGTTCAATCAACATCTTACAAATAAATAGTAGTGGAAAGCAAACATTAGCAATGGCGAGTAAAGTAGAGCAGAAAAGAGCAAAGACGTGGCGAAAAGAGCTTTGGAGAGAGCAAAGTAGAGCAGAAATAAGGAAATTCCAGCAAAGTAGAGGTGAACAGAGGAGAGGCGAGCAAAGTATAGAAGAAGAGAACAAAGGCGAGCAAAGTAGAGCAGAAACAGCTTCTGATCTACTTTGCTTGCCTTAGCTTGTTTCCGACGAGAAAAGTAGATCAGGAAAATGCAAGTACGAGGAAAGAAGAGGAGAAGAGAGCAGAGAAACAACAAATTACAATCAATATTTTATAAATAAATAGCAGTAGAGAGCAGAAAATCCAATGGCGAGCAGAGTAGAGCAGAAATAGCTTCTGATCTACTTTGCTTGCCTTAGCTTGTTTCCAAAGAGCAAAGTAGATCAGGAAAATGCAAGTACGAAGAATTAAGAAGAGAATAGAGAAGAGAAAGCAAAGGCGGACAAATTAGAGCAGAGTATAACAAATTCTAAATAACATCTTATAAATAAATTAAAGAAGAGAGCAGAAAATGGAAATTGCAAGCAAAGTAGAGCAATGACGAGTAAAGTAGAATAGAAAAGAGAAAAGTTGAGCAAAGTAAAGTAGAAAAAGGAAAGACTAGCAAAGCAGATCAGAGTAGAACAAATTACAATTAACACCTTATAATTAAAGGAGCAATGGCGAGCAAAGCAGAATAGAGAAGAGCAAAGGCGAACACAGTAGCAAGCAAATTAAAGAAGAAAAGAACAAAGGCGAACCTAATAGCCCAAAAATGAGTAAAGCTAAGCAATGTAGAGTAATAATAATAATAATATTTATTTTCAAGGTGTAAAAAATTATACAAAATGGAAATTGCCGCATTTTGAATTACATGCTATCTAGATAATATAATATAACACAATATAACTAAAAATATACTTATAGTTTATTTACAATTTAAACACTAATTCATGAGAAACTCTTGTATTGAATAAGGTTCCTTTTTTATTATATATTTTATAAGGTGAATTTTTATAGATTTTATGTCATTTTTAAATTGTTTTATTTCGTCTGGCAGAGCGTTAAACAACTTAATTGCTGAATAACGAATTCCGTCTTCTGTGGATTTTTTCATGTGATGAGGGAAAATGTAGTTTCTTGTCCTGGTGTTATAGATGGTGGTTTTGTCATCGCTGCCTTTGATGTGTTTGTAGTAAAAAGGATGATTTGTAAATGCAGAATAAATCACGACATGTTTGTATATATTTTAAACCATATGTTATGCGAAAAATTTTTTTGAAGTATAAAGATATTTTTCCATCGGATTTATTACTTATCACAAAATATTATGTAATATAGCGTAGTACTATCAAAGTTGGCGTTATGTGTTGTTTTAAGTAGCGATTTATTTAGGTATTTTGACAGCTCTCTCTCTACAATACAAAATTTAGTTTATTCTCTGTTATATATATGAATTTTTCAGTTTATTTTACTATCAATATACACACCTAGACATTTGACTGAATCTGTTATGGTGACGTTTTTATTAGAGGGTTAAAACGCAATTGCATTCACCTTTTCATTGTTAATGATCAATCGATTTTTGAAAACCATTATTTTATTTGAATAAAGAATAAATTTGTGTTACTTATTAACGTGTCCAATTGCTGTCCCGAGACGAGAATATTTGAGTTGTAAGGGTAATTTAATTGTTGTTAGTTTTAAATTGGTATGCTATGTTAGTTTCAATTGGTAAAGGCGACCAAAGTGGAGCGGAGTAGAACAAATTAC
Organism: Ontholestes murinus; assembly: GCA_963969525.1. NCBI lineage: Eukaryota > Metazoa > Arthropoda > Insecta > Coleoptera > Staphylinidae > Ontholestes > Ontholestes murinus. Next base: position 78,294,289 of record OZ018388.1, read on the forward strand.
ACTTAACATTTTATAAATAAATAGAAGTAAAAAAGCAAAACAGAGCAAGCGCGAACAATCTAGAGTAGAAAGGAGCAAAAAACGAGCAAAGTAGACCAGTTTGGAACAAGGGCGAGCAAACTACTGCCGATTGGAATAAATTATAATAAACAACTAAATAAATAGCAATGCAATGGAGACCAGAAAAGAGCAGTGGCAAGAAAAGTAGTGGCAAAAGATCAACCTAGCCAATCATAGCCTAATACCTCAATTCGGTGGAGATAAAAATGCCTACCTCAGTAAGGCAATCCAAATGAAAAAATGAAAAAAAATAAAAATGTCACAATGGCATAAGCACATAAAATAAGGTCTTCAAAAATTGAAGCTAAATATACCAGAAATGGTCAAAATATTGCCCTAGTGGCTATAATCGCCTGATATACATTATTTCCAACTAACAAGAGTAATGGCTCGAGAGTAAGAATGCATTAAACCATGAACTTCACCTTCATAATATATGCATCAAATTTTGAAGTGATTTAATTTTTATGTATGTATGTTTCTGTTTATTTTTTAATAGACCTTGTAAAGTTAATAAATAAATAAAAGTAGAACAGAAATGAACAAAAGGAAAGCAAAGTAGAGTAGAACAGATACATGGCGAGTAAAGTAAAGCAGAAAAGAGTGTAGTTGAGCAAAGTAGAGTAGAAAAGAGCAAAAGCCAACAAAGTAGAGCAAAAAAAGAACTAATGTGAGCAAAGAGGAGCAGAGAAGAACACGTTAGAATTAACATTTTATAAATAAATAAAAGATCATTTGTGAGCAATGTAGAGCAGAAAATAGCAATGACGGGCAAAGTAGAGGAGAAAAAAACATTAGCGAACAATGTAAAGCAGTTATAGAGCAAATTCAATAAAAATAAAACAGAATAGAAAAATTACAATTTACACCTTATAAATAAATAGTAGTGGAAAGCAGACAAAAGCAATAGCAAGCAAAGTAGAGCAGAAATAGAGCTTATGTGAGCAAAATAGAGCAGAGTAAAATAGTACGACGATAATATCAATTACAAAATTACAATTAACGTTTTATAAATAAATAACAGTGATGAGCAGAAAAGAGCAATGTACGGTAAATGTTTAACATACAGAAATAATGGTATTACTAGTAAAAAAGCAGTTAAAATTTACAAGACGATTACTGAACTATGGTTGTGCCCTCTATCCCAATCCCAGCAATCCAACTTCCCGCAATATTGTAGTTAGCGAACGAGCATCCCTTCGTACCCTAACAAAACTCGGTCATCCTCTTAATCCTTTACACAATTCTTCTAACTAGCTGCTCTATGATACCACTTTAGTTATCCTTATCCTAGAACGCCTTCGATTCCTATCGGAAAAATTCTCCAAAAATTCTTTCACATATTATCCTTATATATTCCTAGAAATTCTAGTTTCAACCCCAAATTTAAAAATCCTAATTCAACCATATTTGATATCATTTCATCGTTTCATCCATCTACGCATTAACGATTGACACCATATGACTGGACAAAACAAGGCAGAAAGACCTCTGGTCGATAGCCTTTTGACGAACTAACTCACTAACACATCATCCATTATTTATTATGTAAATATAAATATGTATAAAGTTTGTCAATAAAATGTGTATTATTAAGACCAGAAAAGAGCAAAGGCGAGAACAGTAGAACAGAAAAGAGCAAAATTGACCAAATTATAGGAGAAAACAGCAATGGTGAGTAAAGTAGAGCTGAAAAAGAAGCATAGTAGAAACACATTACAAATATCGTCTCAGAAACAAATAGCAGTGGAGGTCAGAACAAAACAATGGCGGGCAAAGTAGAGCAGAAAGGAAGAAAGGCGAGCACAGTAAAGGAGAAAAGATCAAAAGCGAACAAAGTAAAGCAGTTCAGAGCAAAGACGATCAATGTAAAGCTGATTAGAACAAATTATAATTTACTTCTTATACATAAATAGTAGTTGAAAATAGACAAGATCAATAACAAGAAAAGTAGAACAGATAAGAGCATATTACAATTATAATTTTATAAATAAAGATACAAAGACGAGCAAAGTAGAGCAGAATAGAATAAACTACATTTATCATCCTAAACATAAATAGCATTGAAAAGCAGAAAAGAACAATGGCGAGCAAATTAGACCAGAAAAGGAGAGAGGCAAGCAAATTAGAGCAGAAAAGAGCAAAGTAGAACAGAGCAGAACAAATTAAAATTAACATTTTATAAACAAATAACAGTTTATAGAAGAAGATAGCAATTATTTTATGAATAAAATGAATATTATTCTGTGAAATCGCACGTTGTGTTTCAAATTTGACTAAAAACCAAAGAATAAAATATCTAATAAAAGTTAAAAATGGGTAATTATAATCCATTAGCACCTGTAGAATTATTACTATGGAATTCTTATAAAGATTTATATGATATAATTTCTTGTACTCATTAGAATATTCTTTCTTTGAATTATGTATAGTTATAAGTTAGTTAACTTGAAGAGGAGTAAAAAGTAACAACCTTACTGACATTTCATGAAATGAATACCAATTATCAGGAAAAAATAATCAAGTTGACGCATATTTTATAGATTTTTCTAACGTGTTTGATAGAATCAATCATAAATTGCACATGCAGAGGCTAAAGATTTTTGGTATGAAAGATTATTATTTAGTGGCTTATTAATGGGTTTTCCAATAAGAGGTTTCATTCTGATATTAAAAAAACGATTATGTTTTAAGAGAAATCAATGGATATTTATTTCAGTGTAAAAAGAAAGGTATGCCATTAACGATGGAAAACGATATCAGCCAAATGGCGACTACGGTTGCAGCACAATATCCTTTTCATGAAATTTTCTATGACCAATTCGCACATTTGCGACTGTATGTTCTCGATAACTTCACGAATTCCATCTTTAAGGTCTTGAATCGATTGTGGAGCATTGGCATAGACCTTATCTTTCACGTGGCTCTAAAGAAAAAAGTCTAAAGGTATTAAGTGACAAAATCTTGGGGGCCAATTGTGATCACCTCTTTGCGAAATAACACGGCCAGGAAACGTTTCTTGTAATATTGCGATTGTTTCGTTGCTTGTGTGGCACGTAGCGCCGTCTTGTTGAAAATAAATATCGTCCACATCAATATCTTCCAATTCCGGCCATAAAAAATCATTAAACATTGCTCGATAGCGCAATTCATTCACCGTAACAGTTGTACCAGCCTCATTTTCAAATAAGTAAGTTCTAATCGTACCGCCAGTCCAAAAACGGCACCAAACAGTGACACGTTGAGGATGAAGAGGCTTTTTAATAAGCATTCTTGGATTTTCCGAGCACTAAATGCGGAAATTCTGCTTATTCACGTGGCCTCCGAGGTGAAAATTTGCCTCATCACTGAAGATGATTTTTCGATGAAAATCCAGATCATTTTAATGCATTTCAATGATAATGACTGGCTTGAGTTCTTGTGTTAACTGAACTTTAGAAACCTTCAAACCTAAGTCTTTATGCAAAATACGGTGCAATGTCGTTTTTGAAATGTCTAATTCCAAAGATCGACGAGGAATCGACTAACCTGGGTTTTTGTTAACACTATTGGCTACAGCAGCAATATTCTCAATTGTTCTTGAGCGACGCACACGGTTTCAATTCTTCACATCACTAAGTTGTCCCAACAGCTGTGTGATTAATATTGAGTACACACTTCCTTATTTTAAATCATATATATATAAGAAAAAATTCTTTAATTTCTTTTTCACAAAATCTCGCATAACTTTTTGGTTCACATATGTAGATTAAGTGATTGCGTGCTTCAATGTCACTACACATCAGTTTGACCAGTTCAATCAACATCTTATAAATAAATAGCAGTGGAGAGCAGAAATGAGCATTGGCGAGTGAAATAGAGCAAAAAATGTGCAGTGACAAACAAAGTAGAGCAGAAAAGAGTTAACACGAACAAAGTTGAGCAGGAATGAGGAAGGGCGAGCAAAGTAAAGTAGGCAGGAGCAAGAGCAATAAAAGTAGAGAAAACAGAGCATAGGCGAGCAAAGTAGAGCAGAAAAAAGCTAAGGAGAGAAAAGTAGAGCATGTTAGAACAAATTAAAATTAACAACTTAAAGATAAATAGCAGTAGAGTGCAGAAAAGATCCATGGCGAGCAATGAGCTAAAGCGAGCAAAGTAGAGCAGGAAAAAAACAAAGGCGAGTAAAGAAGAGCAGATGCGAGCAAAATAGAGCAGAAAAGAGCTATTGTGGGAAAAGTAGAGCAGAGTAGAATAAACTACAATTAACATCTTGTAAATAAATAAAAGTAAAGAGCAGAAAATATCAACTGAAAGCAAAGTGGAGCAATGACGAGTAAAGTAGAACTATAGAAATATTTTGATTTTAAGGTTATTATGCTTGCATTTTTATCTATCTTAAATGCCGATTTTTTAATTCATTGTTATTTATTTATTTATTTGTAAGTCCTATTTAATCTTAAGGGTTTTTATTCTCTGCGTTTAATCTATTTTATTTCTCGATGTTTTATGTCACGGTTATTTATTTATTCTTTTATGTATTTGCGAGTGTAGGTTCTATGTAATTTTAATATATTTATTTTTATCTTCCTTTTAATTTATTTTAATTCGTGACATTTTAATTCATTGTTATTTATTTATTTAAAAGAGAAATGGCGATCAAAATTTAGGAGTAGGTGAGTATAGCAGAAAAAAGGAAAGACTAGCAAAGTAGATCAGAGTAGAACAAATTACAATTAACATCTTAGAGAGTAGAAAAGAGCAATGACGAGTAAGGTAAAGCAGAAAGGAGCAAAGGCGAGCATAGTAGAGCAGAAATGAGCAAACGTGAGCAAAGTGAAGCAAAAAAGAGCAAAGGGCGATCAAAGTAGACGAGAGTAGAATAAATTAAAATAACCACCTTATAAATAAATAGCAGCGGAGAGTAGGAATGATCAATGGAAAGCAAAATAGAGTAGAAAATAGCAAATGCAAGCAAAGTAGAGCAAAAATGAACAAATGCGAATACAGAAAAAAGAGTGTAATAAATTTGAATTAACATCTTATAAATATACAGTAGTAGAGAGCAGAAAAGAGCAATGACGAGCGAAGTAAAGCAGAAAAGAGCGAGAACACAAGAGCAGAAATGATTAAAGGGGAGCAAAGTAGAGCCAAATTGCTCTTTTTGGCTCTGCGATCAAATTAGAGCGGTGTAGAAGAAATTACAGTTAACATAGTTAATATCGAATAAATAAATAGAAGTCGATAGCAGATATTTATTTATTTATGCATTCACATTGCATAAATATATAAATAATTGTTTCGAGACTTACAAATAATTCTATAGATACATGTATACAAAAATGTCTACTTCACATAGAAAGGCTCTAGTTCACGTCCACGTGATCTTCCACTCTCGCCCGTTTCTATTTTCATGGCTCTGCTGCCAGTAGAGGTCACTTTGGTGGTCTTTTACCAGTTTATTTGCTATATATGGCTTATAAGTTTTCAAAATGAAAACTTATATATTATGTCCCTTTGATATTTTTGTTAATAGCGAGCAATGAAGCGCAAAAAGCGAGCAAAGTAGAGTAGTCTAGAGCAAGAGCGAGCAAGCCAGAGAAGAGTAGAATGAATTATAAGTAACATCATCTGAATAAATAGCAGTGAAGATTAGAAAAGAGCATTGGCGAGCAAAGCAGAGGCGGAAAGAGTAAAGGCAAGCTCAGTAGAGCAGAAAAGAGAAAAAGTGAGCAAAGTAGAGACAAAAAGATTAAAGGCAATCAAAGTAGAGCCAAGTCGAACAAATTACAATTATCATTTTATAAATAAATAGCAGTTAAGAGCAGAAAAGAGCAAGAGCGAGCAAAGGCAAGTAAATTGAAGCAGAGTAGAATCAATCACAATTAAAATCTTATAAATAAATAGCAATGGAGGACAGCAAAAAAACAATGAGAAGCAAAATTGAATAGAAAAGAATAAACGCAAACAGTAATGAGTAAATTATAACAGAGTAGAATAAATTACAATTATCATCTTAAAAATAAATTGCAGTGGAGAGCAGAAAAAAACAAAGGCGAGGAAAATAGAGCAGAAAAGAGAAAATGTTTGCAAAGTAAAACAGAAAACAGAAAAAGCAAGCAAAATAGACCGGAATAGAACAATGGCTAGTAAAGTAGAGCAGAGTAGAACAAATTGTACAATTAAAGAGCAGAATAGAGCAATGGCGAGCAAAGTAGAGCAGGGTAGAATAAATTGGAATTCATATCTTTTAAATAAATAGCAGAGCAAAGTAGAGTACTGTAGAGCAGAAAAAGCAGAGGTGAGTAAAATGGAGACAAAAAGAGCTAAGGCGATGTCAAAGTAGAGCAGAGTAGAACAAATTACAATTAACATTTTATAAATAAATAGAAGTGGAGAGCCGAAGAGAGCAATGACGAGCAAAGTAGAGCAGAAAAGAGCAAACGCAAGCAATGTAAAGCAGGACTGAGCAAAGTCGGGTAAAGTAGAGGACAGTAGAATAAATTTCAATTAATACGTTATAAATAAATAACGTTGGAGAGCAGAAAATAGCAATGGCGAGCAAAGTAGAGGAGAAAAGAGCAAAGTAGAGCAGAAACGAGCAAAAGCAAGTAAAGTATAGGGAAAAAGAGCAAACTTGAATGAAATAGAGCAGAAATGGGCAAAATCGAGCAAAATATAGCAGAAAAGAGCAACCATGAGCAGAGTAGAATAAATTACAATGAGTATCTTATATATAAATAGCAGTGGAAAGACGAATTAAGCAAAGGCGAGCAAAGTATCACAGGAAAGGGTAATGGCCAGCAAAATAGAGCAGAAAAGAGCAAGTAGAGGAGAGCAAAAAAAAGCAAAGTAGAACCCAAAAGAGCATAGATAAGCAAAGTAGAGTAGAGTAGAATAAATTATAATTAACATAGCAGTGAAGGGCAGAAAAGAAGAATTATTTTATAAATAAAATGAAGAGTAATATAGCTGTGAAACCTCACATTTTGTTCCAAATTTGATTAAAAACTAGCGAATAAAATATTCAATAAAAGTTAAAAATGGGTAATGGAAAACCATCAGTTAATCATGTGGATTCTATAGAACTATTAATATGAGGTTATTATAGAGATTTGTATGATGTAATTTCCTGTACTCATTAGAATATTCTTTCTCTGAATTAAGTATAGTTCTAAGTTATTGAAGAGTAGTCAAAAATAACAAATTTACTGAACTCCACAAATAAAAAACTCTTTTAACTTTGTTCGTATAACATATAGTTTCTACAATTTTAGCTTGTCACTTAATAAAGTCAGTGTTATACGAACCAAGTTAAAAGAGTTTTTTATTTGTGGATTTCAGTAAGTTTGTTAGTTCGTTCGAGCAACTGTTTGCATCATGCGGAGCACTGTCGAATAGAGTAACCGCTAGATGTGTGCTTTTAGTAAGCCTTGTATTTAAAAACGACGAGTCAAATAGTCTGCAGCCAATTCGCCTAATATAAGTCATAGTAACATTGATTGTTTTCGTTCAGTTTAGCATTTGCATTTATATGTTTCCAACTTCAAAGTGCTGTTAATTATTCCTATTGATACCAGCCATCCATCATATCCCACGAATCAACATTGCCTAATGCTCGCAATCTGTGATTGTCCGGTGTTAAAATCATATAAGCCAAGCACTGGCATTTGATTAAATCCTATTAATCATCAAAGTAAATATTATATATATATATATATATATATATATATATATATATATATATATATATATATATATATATAATATGATAATTGGAAATTAGTAGTGCGCCTAACACATTCTAATCAAATTCTGAAAATGGAAATCGCGAGAACAATATCTATTTCCTATAGAAACGTTTAAATATGTCCCATATAATAGAATGACGATATAAATCACGGTAAGAGAAACATAAGTTCTGGTATTGTTCCAACAAAATTCGAGATCATTAGTCTGTTCGGAATGACTTATTCGGGGCACGTCTTACAAGCCGGCGTAACAACCCCTCGGCTTTCAGCTAAGAAGCAGGTTTCTCTAGTCATTATTAAAATGTACAACGAAGGATTACGAAAGGCCGCTAAGCGCATCATTAGTCCGCATTGTCTACACAATGGATAATTCCAATTGGATCTAATTACTAATTATAGTTAATTTTTCTTTGAATCCACTAAAAAAAAACAAGCAAATAAAAATATTATTTTCTCAGGAACTAAATTTGAATTGTTGTATATTATTAAAACTAGTTTATGTAATTATTTAATTATTATAAAACAACACAGTTAAATTTTCAATGTTTATTATTATTCAAGACTGTTGGTATAAAATGTGTTCCACTACTTAAAATAGTTGTATCATCAGCAAACATAAGTGTTTAGATGAAAATGATGGTAGCGACTGTTACTATGTGGTAGTTCATTTATTGTATAATATACACAAACAAAGTTTAGAATATATGTGATAATATATTGTAAATTTTGTTTGTGTATATTATACAATAAATAGTGGTATAAAAACTTCATAATTATTTTCATTTGCCTTTTTTTATAAGTGTTTTGGTAAATCGTTAACATCATTAATTTTAGTCTGAGGTGACACACAGTCTAAAACTTTGTAAAGGTCGATAAATGAGTTTAAAACGACTAGGCGTTAGCTGTTATTATTGTTGGTGGAAGGGAGTTATATAAACGTATTTAAAAAAATCGATTGCTACTTTAAGTATGTTTCAATCGATTGTATAATGGACGGATTGCATCAGAATTTCATATTTTTATGGTACTTTTACTTAGATCTTGGTTAGTGCAATAAAGGTCAAATGAAGGAATTATGAACATTTATGGAAGTGTAAGTTTTTCAGTTGTTTGAAAAGGTCTTTACAATTTGCGATATAATCCTAATTGCAAACTATTCGAATAACTTTACGTTGGGCCGAAAATTGACAGTGTCCCCAAACAATTACAACATACCGTATATAAGACTTTATTAATAAGCACGATTTTAGAGTATCAAAATCAACAACTCGATAGAGCCGACCAAGAAAGAATATATGCTTATTTATTTTTAAGGCAATCTTGTAAGTGTGAGATTTCCATGTTAATTTACTATCTATATAAAACGCCAAGAATCTTACTCGGTGTGTCAAGTTTTCATCAAGTACCTTTTTTTAAAGAGAAATTCTATGATTGTAGTTTTGTTATTATTGAAAAATAATTTATTTGTGGAGAACCAGACTCTATTAGAGCATTCGTTTTCAAGTTGAACTTGCGACCATCCTTGATTTATCAATGTAGTATCATCTGCAAGTAGTATGATATTTTCTTTGCCAATGTATTTTAATGTACACTTAAAGAAATACTGACACAGTATAGGCTTTCGGAATGTTTTTAAAAAAATTCCGAAACCCTATACTGTGTCAGTATTTCTTTAAGTGTTATTATGGAGTTTCGACAAGTAACAGCCGCATCAATCCAATATTTTAATGTACAGTAAAAATATATCACAGTGCAGTTTGAAACTCTGGGTTACACCTTTGTTACTTATGTATTCTAATAATAGTTTATTTTGAGTTTTAACTGTTTGTATTCTGTTACACAAGTAATGTATAATAAGCTTGTAACTAGAATGGTGGAAGTTGTTCCTTCAGAACAGTCTCATGGTTCATGCCATCAAATGCTTTATGTAAATCAACAATGATTACATTTAAAAAACATGGATTTGTAAAGAAACGATCAACTTTAACAAACTTATTGAACTTTAGCGAATATATTTCTAATAAACTTGAAAAAAGGCTGCAGGTTGATGTCATTTATACTGACTTTCGTAAAGCTTTTGATATTATCGATCACAACTTAATAATCTCAAAATTACGAAATTTTGTTTTTTTTTGACTCAACTGTGCATTTGATTGAATCGTACCTCAAAGATCGTAGTAACTATGTCGAATATAATGGTTGCAGCTGGAAGAGATATATACCGTCAAGTGGGGTACCGCAAGGTTCAAACCTGGGCCCTCTGCTGTTTATAATTTTCATTAATGATATAGTCAATAATATATCATGAGAAGTTCTTTTGTATGCAGATGATATAAAAATTTATAGAACTATAAATTCTTCACTTGAAAGTGTACATCTTCAAAATGATATATCGATCATTGAATATTGGTGTCATTAACAAACTAGAATTAAATGTATCTAAATGTAATGAGATTTCTCGCAAACGTGTTGATATACACACCAATTATAATATTAATGGTGTAACTCTTGAGGATTACAAGATTTATAGAGACCTTTGGTATAGTTTTTGATACACAATTATCATTCACTTCACATATTAAACAAATTACTTCGGAAAGTCTAAGAATGTTGGGATTTTTACAACGATCGTGTAATTATTTCAATAATGCAAATGTAATTAAAACAAAATATTTTTCTTATGTTAGAGTATGGAAGTATGATTTGGTCACTAACGTACCAAATCAACATTCAAGAGATTGAAAAAATTCAAAAGAAATTTGTTAGACTCCTGTATTACAAAGTAATGTTTGTTTATCCGGACTATACTGTTAGATATGCCAATTTATTCGCATTTTTGATTTACAATCTTTGGTGGTAAGGTAAAATATTGCTATGGTTGTATGTTTGTACAAAATAATTAATTATATTGTTGATGATCCGCAATTTCTGAATATTATAAACCTGCACGTTCCAAGAGTAACATTCCGAAATATAGAAGAAATAAATTGAATACAGTCACACATTCAAAATGCCTCACCATCCGTCACCCAATGTTCGGTGCCCAGAAAAATATTTACGTTAAGCTGATTCAGGATTGTATCTAGTTCGTGTATTTTATTTTTAACTGATTATACATTATGGTGAAGTACTGTTATTATGTTAGATTTAAGTTGCTTCCTTTGTTGTTGACTTTGTGAATCTTGCTCCTGTGAAAAAAACGTAAAACATAAGCTCCATATAGCCACGATTCTGTTTCCATAGCCTTATCATAATTGATTCTGTCTATGGTCACCTTAAATAATGAGTGATGTTCAGGAAATTTGCTTTCGAGTTTTTCGCATTGCACTTCCGGAAATTGGGGCTTCAAATAGCTACTGAGATGTTCTGGTTCTGTTGATGGATGTAGTCCAGACACAATCAGGAATGATTTTCGCGCAACTGCTTTTATGGTTTGCACATTTGTTGATAATCCAACGATTCCTAGTGATTTCTTTTTCTTCCGTTTTCCGGTGGCTATTTTCCAAGTATCATTATTTATGTCCGTATTTTTTGTGGATCTTTATGATCTTCCACTCTAAACCATATTCCTGATAGGCAGTGAGAGTCCAAGAATTCTCTGTGTTCTCTATACCATTAATATTTGCCTTATTTTAGGCGTATTTTCCATCTTTTAGACATGGTGATTTGATTTTGTCAAAAATGACATATGTATGAATCAAGGCCACAAGTTCAAGAAATTGGTTTCTTCTATACGTCACACCCGGAGGCTCCAATTTTCATAACAAAAAAATAGACAAATTAATAAAAAAATACAGGCAGTTTAAAAATGTTATTGTAATATTATACAATATATATATTTGAAAGTATTTAAATAGTTTTATTTACATAAAAGTCGAGATACATTTATTAATACTGAAAAATGCCTTATTTATGAAAAAATCATTTAATACATTAGTAAGTAACGGGTGTCCAACAATTATTGCAGTCCCGGGTGGCGTTGGAATCAAAAACGTAGGTCGATTCTTACATGTGCCAAATAAATGAACTGACATTTTAATTGTCAAACATAACCTAAACGTGCATTAAAGTGCATTTAAATCCACGTTTAGGTTATGTTTGACAATTAAAATGTCAGTTCATTTATTTGGCACATGTAAGAATCGACCTACGTTTTTCATTCCAACGCCACCCGGGACTGCAATAATTGTTGGACACCCGTTATATTATATATTTTGGTTTGAAATAATTAGAGGTATTTCTCTTTTTATCTAGTCGTGCTCGTGCTAATCTTATTAAGTGAGTACTTCTAATATCACGACGATGGACATCATCCAGTGTTATATATTTATCACTGTGTTTGTGTACTTAGAGTAGAAACTCAAATATAAATAAACTAGTTAAAATTGGTCTCGATATTCATTCATCCCTATACCTGCTTTTATTCGAGCTACTCCCGATTGCAATTTGAAAATATACATAGCTTCACTGGAGTGTCCCCAAACCAAAATGCAGTAACAAGCATTAGATTGAAAATGTTTAATAAGTGTGCTTTTTCAGGTCAGTTTGAAATGTCTTAATAAATATATGGATTTTTCCAATTTATCACTAGTACTTTAAGGTGTTTCTTTTTCAGTTTTTACCATGCTTCAAGGAAAATGCTTCAACCGTTTTAGCTGCATTTAGAGAAATTTGGTTAGCACTGAACCAGCTAGATACCATTTTCTTTATAGTATCTCTATTTTCTTGAGCACCTTCAAATGTATAAAATTTACTTGGGGCATAATACATCAGCATGTATTATAACTATACCAGATCAATATGACAAGACAGGTCAACGCCTCCAAAATTAAAAATCTTATACAAAAGTTAATTAACTGAATAAATGGTGTAACATATTTTAAAACTCTATTTGTAATTCCAGTAGTATATGACGGACTTGAACTTCACTCATTTCTGTGAACGAGAAATATCTGGTATTGATAATTGGATTGATAGAAATTAAGGTAAGGAATCGAACTTAATATTTGGTATATTTGACATAATAATCATAAACATGTATTAAATTCATTTATATCACAGTTTATCATTTAGTTTATAATTAAAAAGCACATAGCCCTAACTTTATTGGCAGATTGATTAACAAAATTTTCACTTGTTTTCAGTTTAACATCTTGGAGAGCAACTCTATATCTTTTCCTAAATAGAATACAATTGAAATGTGTGAAAATACACTTTTTATCACTCTCTATAATTATGAAATTTTTATTTACATTAACTAGCATATCACCTAAAACATTTAAAAAGGTGTTAAAGTTACTGTTTGGTAATCTATAAATAGTAATAACAATAATATCATATACAGGGTCCTGCAACAGTGCGTCAAGCTTTCCTAGCGCCTTTCTCGTAAGAGATAGAAAAAAATGTTTCATACAAAAATTTATTGAATTAAAAATCTCTATGCCGTAAAATTATTTTCAAATATACAGGGTGTCCCAATTTTGCGTTATAACAAAAGCAAACATTTTTTTAAATGGAACACCCTGTATATTTTTTCATTTTATAATTTGGATAGTATTTTATAACTTAAACCTTTTTTTGGTTTTTAATTTCGATATGGCATTTCCGAGTTATTGACGTTTTTCTGAAAAAAATGTAAAAAGCGGAGGTTCACAAAAAAATTATTCTGATGTTGTATTTAAAATTTAAGAAATTTTCTTTTTCCTATGGTTGGTCATAAGTACTGTTTATGTACCAGTGTTAAAAATTTTCACTTTTGAGGAACTCTGCCTTTGTATCAGACACGCCATTTTCTAAAATTTCAAATTGTCGTAACTCTTTTTTTTTTTTAAATGGAATCATATATTTTTTAAATTTTATATTATTCTACATCTAATTTTCTACAAAAAATGTTAAGCATACCCTATACCTAAAAGTTATAATTTTCAAGATATAAAAGAATTTATATTTCAAACGGTCCTTGAATGCGAATTTGTTTTTGAATAGGTAGCCATGACTGAAAAAAATGCATCTGTCAATTAAACAATTAGTTTGACATGTAAATGGGAGGTGTGAATTACAAAAAAACAAAAGAAGAAAGCCTATCATCAACGAGGAACCAAAAAGATATTGGTGAAGGAACTGGCATAAGCGAGAGGTCAGTACAAAGCATTCTGAAGAAAAATCGATATCAAGCATATGATATTCAGTGCTATTGGTGATTCCTTATAAACAATTTCAGGTTTTGTTAGATCCTTAGATCTAGCAGGTCATTTGGTGGGTCCATTCCTACCAATCCACTGGTTGGGAAAAATGAAATGCCCTCACGTCTTGTGAAAAATGGGCAGGTGTTCCGTCTTGTTAAAACCACACCCTGTTACTTGTTAGTTAGGGTACATTAGCTAACGTTCCGGGTAATTCAATTTGCAAGAAGTACAAATACATAGACCTACTGAGATGGCCCTCGAAGAAATGTTGACCTATAACATGGTTTCCAAAAATTCCGCCCCAGACATTCAATGCTGATGATCAACTTGTCTCATAACATGCGGATTATCAGTTAAATAATAGTGAAAATTATACCTATTGACAGATCCGTTGTTATGGGATGACGCCTCATCCGTGAATAAAATATATTGGAAAAACGAAAGATCCTCCTGTATTTTCTGTCTTCCCCAGAAACAAAATTCGGAACGAAATTGAAAATCAGTATTACTCAGTTCTTTATGTAGCTGAATATGATATGCTTGGTATCGATTTTTCTTCAGAATGCTTTGTACTGACCTCTCGCTTATGCCAGTTCCTTCACCAATGTCTTTTTGGTTCCTCGTTGATGATAGGCTTTCTTCTTTTGTTTTTTGTAATTCACACCTCCCATTTACATGTCAAACTAATTGTTTAATTGACAGATGCATTTTTTCAGTCATGGCTATCTATTCAAAAACAAATTCGTATTCAAGGACCGTTTGAAATATAAATTTTTTTTATATCTTGAAAAATATCACTTTTAGGTATAGGGTATGCTTAATATTTTTTGTAGGAAATTAGATGCAGAATAATATGAAATTTAAAAAATATATGATTCCATTTAAAAAAAAAAGAGTTACGACAATTTGAAATTTTAGAAAATGGCGTGTCTGATACAATGGCAGGGTTCCTCAAAAGTGAAAATTTTTAACACTGGTACATAAACAGTACTTATGACCAACCATAGGAAAAAGAAAATTTCTTAAATTTTAAATACAACATCAGAATATTTTTTTTTGTGAACCTCCGCTTTTTACATTTTTTTCAGAAAAACGTCAATAACTCGGAAATGCCATATCGATATTAAAAACCAAAAAAGGTTTAAGTTATAAAATACTATCCAAATTATAAAATGAAAAAATATACAGGGTGTTCCATTTAAAAAAATATTTGCTTTTGTTATAACGCAAAATTGGGACACCCTGTATATTTTAAAATAATTTTACGGCATAGAGATTTTTAATTCAATAAATTTTTATATGAAACATTTTTTTCTATCTCTTACGAGAAAGGCGCTAGGAAAGCTTGACGCACTGTTGCAGGACCCTGTATAATTATATTGATTTGTCGCAGGTTATCCACTCAAACAGGATTCAAGTGCGACGCTTAGACAATATCTTGATTAGCGGTTTTCCTGGAGGTATACTCCAAGTAAAACTCGTTTCTCTGTCGCAAAGCAATAGAGTTTTTCGATAGGGAGGATCTTTATTATCACTCTTTTGATATAGAGGAGGATAAACTCCTAAATGTTGTAATCGCAGTTCAAGGTACCATGAATATTTAAACCAGGTTCTGAATATTTTGGTCATTGGCACACATAGTATGCTCAGCTGGAATGTCATAGCTTACGTAAAACTTGAAAATTCCGAAGCTGGGAAGAAAATCTTCTAACAACGATACGTTTTCGATCTTCAAGTTATGATCAAACCTAAACGCAAGACCAACGGTGGTAACCAGTGACACCGCTGTCAAAAGATCGGTCATTCTCAGGCCATTTGCAGAGTCAAGCAAATGCGCATGTAATCACCCCACGGTGGAGGAAAACACTTCTGCCAATTATCAGGGTGAACATATGATCAGCTGTCGAGGTTGTAGTGCTTTTACGCACTTGCAACGAAAGAAGCTTGCCAATTTCCATTCGAACTACCGATAAAAAGGAGTTTCCTTCAAACAAGCTTCAAGCGCCCCTCAATCATCTGGTCCAGTTAACTGGGCCCAAATTTTTAAAGATCTGCTTTCAAGGACTACAAATCAGTATCACGTACGTGAATTTCCTCACCAAATCGCAATAAATCTTAAAAACCTTTTGTATTTTAATTGGCAATCATCGACTACAACAACACCAGACTTGACAACACTAAAGACTTTTTCCTCCTCTCCTTTTGGATAGCGAACGGGTTTTCCGGCCGAATCCACGAGTTAGAGTATTTCATACACGAGAATGATATTTACATCCTGTTGGTGAATGAAACTCATCTCGGTGAACATCGGCGACCTAAAATACCGGGTTTTCTATTTACACTTTCTGGACCACAATAAAAGGAAAATATACCACTTCCATTTTACTTTCAACGCTTTCGTAAATTAAAAGGCAACTGCTATCATGGTTGAAATCGGACTATTAAAGATTGTGTCTGCTTACCAATAACCTATTAAGCTATTTTGCTTAACGATGACCTAAACCTTGTGTTTTCTGACATCTCACCCACGATTATGCCTGGTGATCTTATCTCAAAAAGTCTTAGCTGGAACAGCAGGGTAACTAAAATAAATAGCTAAAAGATCTTCCATTTATTTTAGTTACTTTTTAAGAATTCTAGAAGTGTACAGTAATTTCTCTTTCTTATCTAATAAATAAATAGATATTTCCAGAAGATTTAGTCGAGATTTCTAGATTTTTCAGAAAGTTCTTTAAGATTTTGTTTAACTTTACAATTTATTCGGTTTTTTCTAAATTTAGAACTTACTTAGAGGCTTCTGGAAGATACAGTAATTTCTTCTCCATATTTTCAGTTTTTCGCATCTTCCTTTCCAAAGAATTTGGATCGAGGATTCTAGAGTTTTTCGCAAGTTGAGGGTTTCTAGGATTTTTTGGAGGATGCTAAAAGTTTACAGTAATTTCTTCTTCATATTTCCAGAATTTTTAGCAAAGGTCTTATTCGGGAGTTTTTTAAAAAGTTCGTTTCAATATTTATAGAATTTTGTTTGTGGCTGTTTCAATACTTTCTCTTCCAGATTTTAATATTGCCTTATAAATTGCAATGATTTCCTTCAGGGCTTAAAAATAAAATAAAAAATCTTTTCCAGAACTTTACCCTTTTTTCGAGAGTTCAAAAATTTCCACTAACTTTTATTCTCGATTTGGAGGCTCTAGATTTTTTAGAAAATCTGTTCCTAGAAATCTAGATATGAAAATTGTTTTTTAAGCTGTCTTTTAAATTGCGAAGTTTTTAGAATTAAAAAAATTTTAGAAATGTAGATTTTTTTGTAGAATTTAGGAAATTTCCATTTAAATGAAGGCTTTGTTTCTAAAAATCTTGACTTTTTTTCGAGAGTTCAGGAAATTTGTGGTAATTTCTTCTCCACATTTCAAGATTTTTTTCAACTTGTCTTCTAAATCCCAAGGATTTTCATTGAGGCTCTAGAATTTTTAGAATATCCTTCTGAAATTCTAGATTATTTTCTCGAGGGTTCAGGAAATTTCTAACAATTTATTCTCTAGAGTTCAAGAGTCGTCTTTTAAATTGCAAAGATTTTCTTTGAGGCATTAGGATTTTCTTGATGTTTTTTCTAAAAGTTTAGAGTTTAGAAAATGGCTAATAACTTCTTCCCAAAATTAATATTTTTTCCAACTTTTAAAATTTTTTCAGGCTCTAAATGTTATTTAATTCGTCTTCTTTTCGAGAATTCAGGTAAATTTCAGTAATTGAATACAACAGAAAATTTTCATTTAGAAATCTAGACTTTTTTTCGAAGGGTTCAGAAAACTTTCAGAAATTTCTCCTCCAGATTTCAAGGTTATCTTCTTATCTTCTAAATTACAAATATTTTCTTGGAGGCTCTAGAACTTTTTAGGGAATTTGTTTGTAGAAATCTAGATTTTTTTTAAGGGTTCAGGAAAATTTCAGTAATTTCTCTATTTTTGAGGCCCTAGATTTTACAATACAACAGAAAATTTAGAAATCTAGACTTTTTTTCGAAGGGTTCAGAAAATTTTCAGAAATTTCTCCTCCAGATTTCAAGGTTATCTTCTTATCTTCTAAACTACAAATATTTTCTTGGAGGCTCTAGAACTTTTTAGAAAATTTGTTTGTAGAAATCTAGATTTTTTTTAAGAGTTCAGGAAAATTTCAGTAATTTCTCTATTTTTGAGGCAAGATTTTATAGGAAGCAAAAGAAGAATAATCCATATTTCTTAATGTTGGATATATTTTCTGCAGAAAGACTTAGCCAACGTAAAGTTTTCCAACGTGATTGCCTTCATTTTATCATCGGTTTTCCAGTGCTCCGCTATACAAAGTATTTACCATTTGTTTTTGTTTCTTTCACTACAGTTTCCTATTGATTGTTAGTTTTGTTGAATCACGGTTAAAGTTGAATTATCATTTTTGTTGGATCTAATAGATAGCGTCGGTCCTGCTTTGACATATTTTGGTAAATCGTAGATATAAATAATTAAATAGACTGGACCTAAAATAGAACCTTAAGGAACACACGTCTTTAAATTGCGGGAATTTAAAATTATCGAAGCCGTGCGATTTTTATCACTCTTAGTGCTTATAAATTTATTATTTACAATAATAAGTTGTGATATTGCAGTAACTTTTACAATAATCATCCTTTAAAGCTTTGTTGTTTAGAGTGGCACGTTTTCTATAGCATTCGTCAATAAATCTCATTCTCTATCAAATATCAATTAAGTTACATACATTTTTACTTTTTTGTTTCCTTTTGTTTTAATGGGAAATGGTAATCAATAAACCAGTGTTTATTGATTAGTATGAAAGAGAACATTTAATCATGAATCTAGGCTTCAAGTTCAAGAAATTTTTTTCTTAATGATTGAACTTTTTGAAATGTTTGATGGTTGATAACAAGACGATTTAAAAACATTATTAATTTTTACATTTTCAGGCCAAATTTTTAAGATCTTGAAACGTATTTATTGGTACTCCGCTTTAAAATAAAAAGAATACTTCTATGACAACTTCGATCTAAATTGCTTGCAGTTCAGATTACTTAGATAATTACTCAGATTGTTTTTTTTTTGTTAGACTAGGATCTAAATAATAAGCACGCAGAAAACCATATCGAACTATTGCTTGTACAGGACCAACACTTTCTTTTTCCATCAACTAGATTCAGTCTTTAGGGGTTGTATTTATTAAAATTATGGGTAGAAATTCAGCGTTCTTGATTTAAAAGATCTTCAGTATATTGGGTATGACGTTTGGACTCAGGTTATTCTGTGGCAAACTTCTTTATCTATCGCTTTTTTCAATATTTTTTGGTATTACGCCTCTTGAATCATTGTTTTTTTGGCAAGTATTTTTAAGCAGTTGGTATTTTTTTAATTTCAAGATGACTAATCTATTCTATACCAGATTTTTAAGTGTAAACATCGAAGAAAAAAGCTAAAGAGAGTTATGTCACCACCTGTAATCTACCCTTTATAATAATAAATGCTTAGGTGTCAGCTCCCAGAACGCTGATGCAGAATCTCCAGCTCCGCGATTCACATTAATGTTAAGTTAGTCTAGACTTGTTTCTCAACCCGTGCACACGTATATTCATTGTATTAATTAATTGTTATTTATAATTATAATTAAAATAAATCTTTTTAAAAACGTATTTCGATTAACACGAAATATAAGTGGCGCAGTCGTGCGGATAGTACAGTTCGTAAAATCGTGAATCAATCAATAATTACGGGCTTGGAATTTTAATTCCTTCGGTACTATCAAGAAGAACCATTCAAAGAAGAAGAAGTACAACTTCCAATCAATAAACACAACAATTACCGAATCCAAGCGGATCCGAGAAGAATTTGAGAAGAAAACGAGACTCCCGAGGTTCACATTCGGCATCGCAAGAAAATTCCGTCACGGACAATTCGAGCCGGTAACCGAGAGAAATGCAAATCAGCGTTGTGATAACGTGGTGAGATTCTTTTGTTCATGTCAGACTCTCCTTATCCCCTTACTTCCTCCTGCGAAACTAACCGGGATCTGGAATTACAATTAACAGAAATATTCAATAAACTTACGTTAGATACAACTCAAAATAAAAATATAAAAAGTAAATTAACAATTAATAAAGTTAATAATCCAATTCAAATTTTAAATAATATGGCAGTAGTACCAGTTCTAGATATGAAAACCCTATCAATTATCCCAAATTTCGATGGGAACCCCAATAAATTGCATAGATTTATTAATGCATCCGAATCAGTGCTTACTCACTACTTCGATGCACAAAACGTGAACAACTTCCAAAATACGTTGTTGTTAAATGGTATTTTAAATAAACTAGAAGGTAGAGCGGAAGAAATTATTGCTATTAACAATTCCAATAATTGGAATGATATAAAAAATGCACTTTTACAAAATTTCGGTGATCAAAGAGACGAAAATTGTTTAAATCAGGATTTAGTTAATTTAAAACAAAAACCGAACGAAACACCATATCAATTTCATGAAAATGTTATCCATATTCTTAATACAATTTGTAATTACATAGATTTACATTGCTTAGCCGCAGAAAAGCCAATTAAGCGCGAATTTTTCAAGAAACAAGCGTTGAAAACATTCTTAGCAGGTCTTAGAGAACCTTTAGGTCCGATAATACGTGCCATGCGACCAGATTCACTTGCACAAGCTATACAATTCATTACAGAAGAAGAAAATATTAAATACTATCAAAAAACAAATCAACATAATGTTCCTATAAAAAGAACAACTCCCAATTTTCATTTGCAGCAACCCCAAAGATATCAACAATTTCCTGCACAACAACAATTTGCAAAGCAACAATTTGCACAATATAGACCACATCAATATAATAATACAAATCAATTTCCTAATAAACCAATTAATTTGCAACAAAATTATAATCAACAAGTACGAAAATTTCCAACAAACTCACAAGTATTTGGTAGACCCCAAAACGTTTGGAAATCAAACCCAAACAACCCACAACCCAGACCTACACCAATGAGTGTAACCACAAAAGGCAATTCACAATTTCGTAGAAACCCCGTAAATAACTATTTTCAAAATAACAGCGGAAAACCAAAATACATTGCCGAAGAACTTTTTAACACCGATATAAACGATCAGACTAATTCACAAGGAAATATCGAAGAATCCCAATTTGATGAAAATTTTCACGAGGTTTAAAATCTCGACGAAACAACTTAATCAATATTGAAAATCATTTATCCACTAATAAAAAAGAATTACCCTACATCCAAATTTCTAATCCCCCTTTAAAATTATTAATCGACACTGGATCTACAAAATCCTTTTTTTATGAACCATTCACTGTATCCACAGTTTTCCAATCATCAACACACGATCATTGTGCGGAAATTCCAGCTTTCAGAGAATTTAAAGAAAATATAAATCTCAAATTTTATCTTTTCAAGTTTCATACAGTTTATGATGGACTCATAGGCTTAGATAATTTAAAACTATTAAGTGCTCAATTAGATTTTGTAAACTCAAAATTAATTACTCCTAATTGCACAATACCAATTTTATATCAAGAAGAGTTTGATTACGAAATTGAACACAAAAAAGGCAAATTTAATACGAACGCAGATGCTTTATCACGTGTCGAAATTCACACTAAAGAGTCATTTGATTTTTTTGAATATATGAATCAATTCAATAATTTAATGCAATCACGAGAACAACGTCAACAAGAAAATAATGATAATGAATCAATAATAGCGAACATAAGCGAAAACATTCCGTTAGGCGATATTAGAGATAATGAAGAAATTAATCGTAGAATATCAGCAGATACAGAAGAAACAATTAGTGCAGACGAAATAGGTAAAATAATAACGACGACGATAATACAGCTCATTCAAATCAAGAAAGCCCCATCCAAGAAATTCCAATTTCTGAAAAAAACCTAAATTCATTCGACCATCAAATAAAAATTAATTGAATGTACTGCCGACCTAATAAAATCTATAAAAGAAACCATAATAGAACCTATAACAGAATTATTTAATCATTCAATCAAAGTAGGCAAATTCCCATCATGTTTGAAAAGAGCAATTATTGTACCGGTACATAAGAAAGGTTCAAGAACTGAAGTGAATAATTTTAGACCAGTATCAATTTTATCAATAATATCTAAAGTTTATGAAGACTTATTAAAAGATTATTAGACTTCATAAGTCAAACACAAATATTATCAAATAGTCAACATGGGTTTAGATGTGCTAGATCCACCACAACTGCCACACTTGATTTAATTGAGCAATGCTTAGATGCGTTCAATAACAACGAATTTGTACAAGCCACCTTCCTAGACTTACAAAAGGCTTTCGATAGTATGAGCCATGAAATATTGTTGCAAAAATTGTATATATATAACTTTCATCCGCTAAGTTGCAACTTAATAATCACATACTTATCAAATCGATCTCAAATAATAAAAATAGACAACAAGTTTTCTGATGAATACTTTACTAATAAAGGTGTTCCGCAAGGATCGAAGTTGGGACCAGTACTTTTCCTATTATATTTGAATGATATCTGCCGACATGTAGGAGAAAAAAATATACTATTGTTTGCGGATGATACTACCTTGATAAGTCGGGCCAAGTTACTAAGTGAAGTAAACAACATGAGAAATGATAACTATACACGGGCAAAGTGTTGGTTTGAAACAAATGAGCTTTTATTAAATGACACGAAAACAGTAAATATGTTATTTAATCTAAAAAATATTAATCAAGGGTTTGCAAACGATACCAAGTTCCTAGGTTTTCACATAGATCAACAACTCACGTGGAAAGTACATACGTATGAACTAGAGAAAAAAGTAAATAAAAACATATTTCTTCTCAGACAACTTTCGAAGGTCGTTTCATTTGATGTTTTAAAGGTAACATATCTCTCGGTCATAGAAGCTCACATACGATATGGCATCCTTTTGTGGGGGCATTCGTCGGGAGCTAACCAGGTTTTTTCGGCTCAAAGAAAAGCGATTAGAGTTATATTTAATTTGGGTTACACCGAAGATTGTAGGAAATATTTTATTAATTCAAACATACTTACACTACCTTGTTTGTACATATTGGAATGCCTCACGTACATACACGATCATATTGATCACTATGAAAAACATTGTGATGTTAATAGATATGTTACCAGAAGTACAAACCAAATTAGACCATTATATAATAGACTGAAACGGACACAAAACAGCACTCGGTACCATGCTATAAAGTTATATAACAGTTTACCAATCAGTTATAAACAGTTATCGACAAGTAGTTTTAGGAAAAATGTAAAATCCATGTTAGTATGTAAGGCATTTTACTCTGTAAATGAGTTCTTAAACTCATTAATTTAAATAAACCATGTCTGACTTGTGAACCAGTGGTCATTAATAAAGATTATTATTATTATTATTATTATTAATTTTGTTCTACATTCCCCCTTGAAACCAAAAATAGAACAAATATTCCCCACAAAAAAACGATTATATGCTCAAGTATCCACAAATAATATGGAAAATGACGTAATTCAATTATTTAAAAATTATATAGATCCAAAATTCACTCACGCAATTAATTTTGACAACGAAATACATGTACCACAATTTTGCGACATTTTAAGAAAAACATTTAAAAATAACGCGTACAAATTAATTAAGTGTAATACTATATTGCAAGATGTTATTAATAAAGAAAGACAAAACGAAATTATATCTAATTTTCATGAAGGCAAAACAAACCATCGTGGAATCTTAGAAACCGAATCACGAATTAAAAGATCATATTATTGGCCAGGAATAAAAAACGATGTAACTAATTATATAAACTTATGCGAAATTTGTCAAACAAATAAATATGACAGAAATCCTCCCAAACAGAAATTAATGATTACACCCACACCATCAAGACCATTCGAAATAATCCATGCAGATACTTTTCAAGCTCAAGGACAAAAATTTCTAACATTAATTGACACATTTTCAAAATACGCTCAAGCTTATCCTCTAATCAGTCTGTCAGGTATAGAAATAGTAAAATCATTCCTTATTTTTATGACCCATCACGGACTCCCCTCACTAGTTGTTATGGACAGAGGAACCGAATTAAAAAATACAGTTGTAGAAGAATTCTTTAATACACACAAAATTAAAACTCATTACATTACAGTCAATAACCCACAATCTAACGGCCCAATTGAGAGATTTCACTCAACCATAGTCGAACATCTAAGAATTATTAAAAGTAAAAATAATAACAAAATTGACATTTTAAATCACATGCCTTACGCAATTTTAGGATACAATAACTCTATACATTCGATGACAAAACAAAAACCTATCGATATAATAAACGGACATCTAAACACTAAAGACCCTTTTGATATCAATTTAAATCATCAATTATTGAACAACTACATTCAAGAACATCGCGATATAACAAAAGAAATTTATAAAAAATTAAATGAGCAATTATACAATAAAAAAGTACAAACAATAGAATATCATAATCAAAATCGTCATGAACCACTCAACTATGAACCCGACTCAGACGCTTACAGAAAAATTACAACAGCAAGTCGAAATAAATTAAATCCAAAATTTTCAAAACAGAACGTAATCGAAGACAAAGGTATAAAAATTAAAACCACCAACAGACAGTTACATAAACAAAATTTAAGAAGACCAAAATCTGACACAACCAAATTGTTACAGGACTCATACAATCCTCCTGATCCTGTCAGCGACAGCAAATCTCCAAGAAATTCAAATAACGAACCTGGACAAGAACCCCGGCATCCTCCCGTATAAATTAGGCACAGCAAAACTGAAATCTAAATTTCATACGTTTATTCACTACTTTGACTTAACTCCAATAAATAATGAACTAAAAACGTTGAATCGAAATTACGAAAATCTATCAAAACGCATAAAAAACGAATCAAGTCAAGGATACCTCGTTGAACTAAATAAAGTTGATCATATACTATTATTTCAATTAAAATTAGCGGAACAAAAAATTAATTCCATGATTCCCACATACAGAGTAAAAAGAGGCTTAATAAATGGCTTAGGTACAATAATCAAAAGTATTTCAGGCAATTTAGACGCAAATGACGCAGTTTACTACGATCAAGCTATTCTTGACCTTAAGAATAATCAACATAACATTGTTCAAAAATTAAACCGAGAAATTTCATTAACAACCGATATTATTGATAACTTTAATAAAACCATCACAGTAATAGTAAACAACCAAAAAGCAATAGCTACTGGCTTAAACGATATTCGTACCTCAATAGATAACTTTACCTTTAATTTTGAAAACTACATTAAAACATTAGACTTGGTACACTCCATAACAGTATATTAAAAATTAATGAACTCGAAAACATTCAAAAAATTATTTTGAAACATAATTCAATTAATCAATTAATTTTTCCACCTGCAACAAACAACACCTACAAATATTATGACCTATTGCAAGTAGAAGCTTATTATTCCGGAACTAAAATTGTTTTTGTAATTCACTTCCCATTAGTGCATCCTGAAACATTTAACTATTACCACCTATATTCAATACCTACCCAAAACGCTACTACAATTATTCCCGAAAATACCTACCTCACCATGAACGAAGATTTCTATCAGTACATGTCCATGCCATGCATCAATCTGCATCCCAATTACTATTGCCCCGTTGGTGACCTCATCGATGGATTGAAAAAAGCAGATTGTATTTTTCAACTTTTAAAATTAACCTCATCCGCAAACAAATGCGAACAAATACCAATTGAAACCACAAAAGACATCGTCCAACAAATCGACGAATCCAACTACATAGTAATATTCCCAAAAAAGACTAAAATCCAAACAATTTGCAAGGGAACCGACTTGGCATCGCTCAAAGGAAACTACTTAATTAATCTACCCGTTGGATGCCAATTCAAGACCGAAAAATACAACCTAATGAACGAGAAAAAGGTTACAAGAGGAGAACCCCTGTTACTACCAGAAATCGAAGTACCCCAAATATCACCTGCAGTCCAAATTCCAAGGATCACCATCGAAGACGTCGATCTCGATAAAATACACGAAATTCAACGCGATCAAAAGAAGATGAAGTTGATGGAGCTGAAATACAAGAATGAATCCTCAACAAATTATTGGATTATAATAATCTACACTATCATAATCATCGTTGGAATTTACTACACATATCGATTGGTACGACGGAAGTGTCCAAGAAATCAGACATCAATCCTCGGGCAAGAACTTACTGAAGAACAAACCCCGACGAACAATCAAGCATTCTTCATTCCATGAATATGCTTCAATTTAGGGATGGAGGAGTTATGTCACCACCTCTAATCTACCCTTTATAATAATAAATGCTTAGGTGTCAGCTCCCAGAACGCTGATGCAGAATCTCCAGCTCCGCGATTCACATTAATGTTAAGTTAGTCTAGACTTGTTTCTCAACCCGTGCACACGTATATTCATTGTATTAATTAATTGTTATTTATAATTATAATTAAAATAAATCTTTTTAAAAACGTATTTCGATTAACACGAAATATAAGTAGAGGCAGACAGTCAAGCACGAACAATAAATAGAACCAGAATTATTCGCTTTACAATGTTTTTGAAACGAGAGTAATCCGCGTTTTAACACAGAATGACCCGCAGCACACTAACGAATACACTTTCAAGAAAGCTGCGAGCCACTAATTGCACGTGGCGCAAAAGAAGCCGGGCCCTTAATTCCCTCTGCATTCGCTCATTCATTAAAAGTCACGCTTTAAATCCGTCTCGTAATTTTAATTACGTTTAAAAATAAGCCGCCCCCCTTTTAATTTGGATCGTACACAGGCTAATTTATTTCTTTTAGAAGTTTTGATGCCGGCCGGAGGACCCTTCTCTGCAGATTAATTTTCATCACTATCGAGTGAGATTTCGATGCCCGTCCTCATTCAAATTAATTCGCATCCGCGGAACTTCCGACATTGATTTACGCGTAATTTTCTAGACGGGAAACGATTAAAAGGGTTCATCGATTTTATTTCACGCCCCCCAAGACGATTTTAATTGGCGTTAACTTTAATTAAGTCAGTTAAATTATTTATGGGTTTCTTTACTTAAAGGCTTTTCAATATTAAATAGCTTAATCTAATTAAACATCTTATTTATAACTATAGATTATTTAATTGAACGTTTTTTAGTTGAGTAAATATAGAAACACAAATATTGAGAGAGAGAGAGAGAGAGTGAAAAAGATAGACTGCACTGATGAGCTGTAATTCACCGAAACACGTGTCTTTACAGGGAGGTTCATTATGGTAGATGTTTATTGTTTGGTGGTTAAACAATTGTTTTAATTTACTTGATTATAAACAGCATTTAAATATTATATTATATATTTTAGCGTACTCATTACCTTCAACAATATAAGTGAAGATTCTTAATCGTTTTATATTTTAGCGTACTTATGACTTTCAACAACTTTAGGGTTCTCTTGACCTTCAACAATAATTAATACATAATCACAAGATTCTTAATCGTTTTATATATTAGCGTACTTACGACCTTCAACAACTTTAGTGTTCTCTTGACCTTCAACAATAATTAATACATAAACACAAGAGTTTCGAATTTAAAATTTTCTTTTATGGTATAATTGATTAAAATCCATTTACTATTCCTCTTGATGTTTTACAAAATAAAAATAAAAATACACTATTTTAATCCACGTTTCTGGATTAAATCTCTTCGCTCGCATCCACAAAATCTTTATGGAAATAACGTAATTACGTTTAACATTTTCACGATAACAACTCCGGCATCAAAGTGCCCTTTATTAAAAACTGCAACGAGTTCCATTTCGTACCGAATTGAAGAATTACTCTAAATTCACCGCTAACACCATTATCGGTCTATCTCTCTTTGTTGTAGAACCGGAAATTGCCGGCATACGGCGTTACTTATCCTTATAAAGCATAAAGTGCATGATGCCTTTGTGGCGGAAACTCCTCCCCTTTGATGTCGAAACTGTTGAGATCTCGCCTGCATTGGCAGCACATTTTCTGTTTCTGTGTGCATTTATAATTTTTTTTGTTCTTTCTCATCCACGCCATGTTCCACGTTGTAATTGAATAAGCGACACGCATCCACTGGAAATTCGGAACGCGTGTTTCTTCCATTAATGTGTGGATGGGAGATGCATTAGGTCCTGTGCGAGGGGGATGATGGATCGATGGGAAATTTGCGCCGGGTTGTTAAAAGGCGTGATAATGATCGGCGTTGTAATTCTTTGGTACTTTAATGTTCGTTATTTATTTATAAATTTATTTTCTCGACAGATTAACGTATATTTTGCGAGTAGTTTATTAATCTATTTAGGTGTAGTTAGTATGGATCGTTTGTTTTATTAGAATTCGTATAAGTATTTCCTTATGTTATGATTTTTATACCATAAAAGAATAATAATAAAAAGCAGCCCAACTTTATGAATAAACACAGTTATCAATAAGAAATTTTCGCACAACATGCTTAAATTTCTTCAGAGGTAACTGTTTCTAAGAATTTAGCAATTTATTAAAAAAATAATTGCGAAATAATTAGTACTGTTGTGTAATTTTGTAAATCTCATTTTCTTTTGTGCATTATCGTCACTGTGCCTTATATATGACAAAGCTTCTGACTGAGAAACTTGTGTGAATTTTTATGCACGCACACAACGTACTCAAGAATGTACAGTGATAGTAATGTTAGGTTCTTAAGACTGTTTAAAACTGGTTGGCAAATAATATTGAAGATATTATTTGTTTAAATTTGAATCAACGCCATTTGTCAAGCAAGCAATATTGTTTAAAGCAACTCAATACATATTTTTTGGCCCAAATATAAAAATAATAATATTGATAAAAGCTTTGAGTCGGTAAAACAGGACATCATTGACGAATTGAATATTGCCCTCAAGAATAAATCCAATCATATTGAAAAACTTACATCTCGAATTCAATTAATCGAAAATGAAGCCCTCGAGAGTGAAGAACTATTGACCACCAAAATTAGTGAATTAGAAAATCAACTTAAAAAATTAAATAGTTAAATAATGCAAATAGATCAAATACCGACTTACGGGATGGACGGAACAACTATCAGGAGCTACAGCAGCAATCAATGCAAAAAAAACACATCATCGATTAAAAAAAACACAATATTAATGATAGAAGACTCAAGATCCAAGATTCTGGCCTGAGGTACAAGATTCAAGGTTTGAGATTTAAAATACTTAAGGTATACAAAACTTTAATTTTCTAGACGAAATTTAAAACTAATATTTCGAAAGAAAGAAAAAATCAATATGAAGAAAATCTAATATCAAGATATAATATTTAAGAGTAGAAATTCAAGACCTTAAATCTTAAGTTTTAGTGATATAAATATATAAAAAGCTACTCGTATTTCCAATTAAATTTTAGAGTTTAAAATTAAAAACTAAAATTTCTGGAGGCGGAAAAATCCCAGATTTCAAAATACGTTAATCAATATTCAAGATTTAAGGCACAATATCAAAAACTTGAAATTTCATCACCGAATCTAAAAATATATGATCTAAGATTGAAGTTCCAAGATTGGAATAGATACAAAATCTAAGATTAAGGTAAATATGATGACCCAGATAATTTCTGCCCTGTCTCATTACTTCCACTATTTGAACAAATTTTTGAAAACATTTTCCAAACACAATTAGTTCAATATTTGGAGGAATCAAAGCTGCTACGAAATGAAGAATTTGGTTTTAGAAAAGGACGATCCACCTTAGACCTCGTTGAACTAACCACTGAATGCTTTGAAGAGGGATCAATTTTAATGTCAAGATTTCTAGACATGACAAAAGCTTTATTTTCAAATGGATGTTTATCCAAATCTTTTCAAACTACACACGGTGTCCCACAGGGTCCTATCTTAGGTCCCCTACTATTTTTATTCCAAACGCAAATATGATCTTATGTGCCGATGATACTACGATTATGAATCAATCTAAACAACTAGAGGTAGTCACTAAATTACATACGGCAGCACAAAAATGGCATCGATCTGGTTTCTAAGCAAACAGCTTAAATTAAACAATACTAAATCTACGACCATCACTCTTTCTATTTGTAGAGGTGCAGCTGAAGCTAAATTAGTAAAATTTTTAGGGGTACATATCGACAACAATTTGACATGGGTAACCCATTCAGATTATCTGGCTAGCAGACTATGTTCTAACTTATCTCTCATACGGAATCTCTCAACTACAGTTTCGAAGGAAACCATATGATTGGCATATCTTGCTCTCATCCAAAGCCACATTTCATATGGACTTCTTATATGAGGACACTCTGCTATTAGACTTTGAAAATCTGAAACATCAGATTCCAATTTCAGTGATTGCTAACGATCTGTTAAGTAATTATTTAGTAGATCAATTGCCGATTGGTGGAAGCCCACATATTTAAGTATGGAATGATTTCGTGATTTAGGGTGTCGAAAGCCCTGCTATAATATAATATTTTCACAAGATACAAGTGCATTATCGACCGACTCCTCCAACAAATTTAAAAAAAATATATATGGATTCAGGTCTATATAATACTCATATTGATTTGCTAATAAAATATATCCATAATTGTTCAATTGAACAATTGCTATTTATAATGTTATAGATTTAAATGTACGCTACTAGCCCTTTGTGGCCGATCACGACGAACATTATACCCTGTAATATCTATTATATCATTATTAATATAATCGGTAAGCCAGGTTTCAACTCCTGCTAAAACGTCGAAATCAAAATTAATATCAAGTTGTCTATCACAGTTGAATTTATTTGTCCAAGTTTTATTATTATATAATATGAATGAAAATAATATCCGCCCTCTACATAATCCCTCTAACACACTTCTTTATCAAAAATTCATCTCATCTTTTCACTTTTTTTTCTTGGTAATTTGATATATATTAGTAAATTGTTTCTTTTGTTGAGTTGTTCCATGTGATCAAGTTATTATTTTTTGTTTTTGTCTCGCCGAGTTTATCAATAACTTCTTTGAAGTTATTGATAAACATCTTGAAGGACGTTTGCAATTTAACCGCGATATGATCCGAGAATAACTCCAGAACGTCAGTTTACTTTGATGCGTTGATAATAATTTAAATAATTTCTTCCTTCTGAGTCTCAGAAAAACCCATGTTTATTATGATATGTGATCACTTTTATTTAATACGTTGCCTATATTAAATTATACATTTTCCAATGGAATATTAAATTTCTGCGTAATATTACAGATGTCTGTAATAGCATTTAAATTTGGTGTGGTTTTGTTTTGAGTATTACTTGAGCTCCGAGACACTAGATGGAGATTATTCTTCTTACACTTCTCTTCCAGACCAAGATAGTTTTGTGCATTCTGCCAAGTCTTGAATTATTTCATCCTTGAGATTTATTATTTCTCTATAATGCTGGATTTCATGCATCGTACTAAATAAAAACCTTCCTTCCATTTGTTTAATATTATGGAACATAACAAGTGTATTACTTTTTCCAATATGAAAATGTGATTCCATCAAGAAAGTAGCAGAACAAGTATCAAATTTACGAAATTTTTACTGCATCTATTACACTTTATATTTTCAGTAATTACTTTCGACGCCTGATGCCATTTTTCTTAATTTTATTTCTTATAGCAAAAGCAACCTTTACGTTATATATATTGTTCTTACGAATTTGAAAATTGTATTTTTCTTCTTATTTAATCTTCATTCTCCTGTTACTATAGAGATTTATTTCTTTTCACTCCCAAATCACTAACTTGATATTCTGCTCCATACATACTCGATGATATAGAGCGGCCACTACTTAAAAAGAGGAAGAAGAAGAAATAGGAAATAAGAAAATAACTCCTTAGAATGATAGATTTGCAGCGGCGAGTTACAGCGAGTCTAAACGTCTTCATCTTAACTTTTATGTCATCGATATAAATTGACCCTGAAGGAATAATTTAATATGGAGAAGTGGAAAATATAAAATTGCTGGGTAAGTGTAATGTCTTGCCATAGACATATTCAGCTGTAGTAGCTGAAAGTAATGATTTAAAAAGTGTTCGAATTGCTAATAAAATTCGAGAAAGTTGGGATACTCTGTTCCTGATCGTTGCTCCTTCTGACGGAGTCTTCAATTTGTCTATTATTGCCCCTAGGTTGCAGACTTATGTGTGATACCTAATAATTTACAGAATTCCTTTTAAATGTTGGATTAGAACAATTAATACCGACTCGTGATAATGTATCGTAAACGCTAATTTTGGGACCTGGTAAGAATCTGATCTTAGTCGTGAATTGCGCTATGAAGGTGATGTGTCTGTCCTCTCGTCGTGAGAAACAATCAGAGTTCAAAACAGATAGTATAAATCAAAGTTTTATTAAAGGTTCTGTAAAGATTATAAATTCGCGACCTTCAGTGTAATATTTGATGGCAATTCACGACTGAAAGTACTATATTTACGTTCTGCTGATAAAAAGAAGCGAGCGGTCGAAAGACACCAGAAATATCCAGCAGTGTCAGCAGCGGAGGCAAGTTGGGAAAAAATGACCACCGTGACTGATGGTCGTGTAAAGAAAGTGAAATTATGTTATGTTATTAACCGCATTGCAAACCTGATAGTGGACCAATCGGGTGACATCATAAACTTTGAGATATAAGCCTATATACATCTAATGTAATTAAATATGGCGGCTTGTTGTGGTCGCTCGCAATCAGTAAGTGAATTAAAAATCAGTCTAATGACAAATAAATCGTGTTCATTGTGTAACAGTATTATAGATCACGACTCATTCAAGTGTTGCATCTGTGACTTAAATTACCACAAATGCAAAATCGGAGGATAAATTCAGCCTGCCAGCCTGCGCAATATGTGGAAAAAATTGTTCGCAGAAGTGCTCCCTTAACATCCGAATGGCGTTGAAAAAAGAAATTTCTAATCTCATTATACAAGTAAATCATCAAAACACCATTATTTTTAAACAAATAGAAAGAATATTAACTCTTTCACAAGAATTAAGTAACCTAAAAACTAGCAAGGACGCAAACCAAAACTCGAATATGAAGAAATCTAAGGCCATCTCAGTTAACAGCAATACCTTAAATATAGATGGAGCTACAACTACAAACCCCGAAGTTTGTGGCAATAAATCCGATCGAATTTTAAATAATAATAAAAGCACAATAGATTACCCGATCCAGAAAACTGGTGCGTCTCCCGATCAGGTCAATGATCGTGGGTAAATAATCAATGCAAAACAATAATGACGAATGGGTAAAAATCATTAATACTTTTAAATTTAAAGGACAAGCCTCAAATCTAGAGCTTCCCGTCGCATAACTGCAACCTAAAACGTGTATTTTCGTCTCTCGACTGCACAAAGACGTCGATGATAAAACGATTGGAGCATATTTATCGAAAGCCGGAAACTTTTATTTTACTAACAGTAAAGTATTCTTCCACCATATGTACTTATAGTTAAGGCCTAAAAATCATTATATTCAATAACTTAATAAGCCAAGAAAATTACTAAGTGCGTATAATAATGTATTTTTAAAGCGCCATTACTACATTGTTTATTTTATTTTTTGCAAGCTGCCATAATGAAAGTAATACCTTATAAACTTTCAATATTTGTTCAATGTTTGATATTGATATATTGACATGAATTTTATACAAAGATGTGGTGTAAACTAAGAGAAAATGAAAAAAAAATATTTAGTTCTTCATCCTTTAATAATTTTAGCAATTTCTTAAAAATTATTATTATAAATATCGATTTTTTAGAATATTTGTATAGCATTTTAATGTGTAATAATTAAATGATCTTCAGTGTCCTTATGTTGATTTTTTGCATTATAAATACAGATACTACAGTACTGTACATTTTCATTTTATTAATTTATTCATAAAAAAAATTAACTAAATCACGGCACATCAACTATATACATATATTGAGTTAATAATTATTAACTCTATTCTACTTACATGTAATGCATTATAAATCAAATTTCACAATATTTGATGTCGCTTTTGCTAAGTTTCTTAGTCGTTTTGTAACTCAATTTGTTTAACTTCTGTCTTTCTTATTGGTAGACAGTTTTAATTATACTCCAACTTTAAACATAAGTTTTTTTAGATGAGTATCTGTCTATATTTAAAACTATTAATTTTACGAAGAACAAAAATTTAATATGGGCACAGCCCGGCGCATTCACCATATATATTAATTAGGATTTTTTGTAGGAACCTATTAGATGCCTCCTAGAAGCAGGATACCTACAGAATCTGACTTCGCTATGTGCCCCTTCAGATATTTATTTATTATAATTATATAATCTATATAATTATTTAATATAAGGTGTACTAAAAAGAAATCCATTATTTTTCCAATAGATGGCTTTAAAAATTTGTATCTCGCGTTGTCCGATCGGGTTCCACCAGATAGCGTTAGAGAGATGAGGTTTGCACAATCTCCTTTAACAAAAACGTGTGTGCAATTATTTAGGTCTGCGAGCACAAATGATTTACAAGCGGCATGACTAGTTACAGCGGGTCTAAGCGTCCTCATCTTGACTTTCAGGTCATCGATAAAAAAGGAACCTGAAAGAGCACAAAAATATAGTCGCTAGGTAAGCGTAATGTCTTACCGTAGACGAATTCAGCCATGGTTGCTAATTACTAATAAATTTTAATTTGACTATTGAAGCGCTCTACCAAACCTTAACAGCCTAGTTTGTGAACTTCTCAGTGGTAAATTGTGCTATGATGGTAATATACATGTGCTGTGTGTCTATGTATTATATACCCTATTAACAAAAAATATTTGGAAAAGAAAGCTAGCGGTCGAATGACTCCAGAATTATCTTTCTGCTGTAAGACCACGCCACCAGCGAAAAGAGATACATAATGCTTAATTCCATAAGAGAGTCTGGTAAAGCAAGAATAGGACAGGTAAATAGTGCAATTTTGACAAGACAAGTGGTTTATTATACATGAAGTTAATTGAGTTGAGCATGATCCAATAAATTGATATAAATGATTCAGAAATTTACCATGCCCATAACACGCTGCAATGATTTATGATAAATGGGTTGCGGAAAAGACAAAACTGTGTCAACTTTGGTTTGGAGATGTTTAATTCCCGAAAAATCTAATTTAGTTTTATCGTAAACATATTTCCTTTAACTATTTTGATGCCACAATATGCCAAGCGTTGAAAAATTGATTGCAAGTGATAAGCGTGTTCTTGTTCGTCCTTGCTGAAAACCAAATGTCGTCGATTTACATGAAGCAAATTGGTAGTAAGCGCAATACCGAATCCATAAATCTTTAAAACGTTAACTCATCATTTCTCAATGTAGTTCTGTAGGAGGTGATCAATATATCTACACTTTAATTTCCATTTCAATTCTTGAATGAAAATTTTAGCGGTGATTGTAATGGGTCCAATTAATCGAAAATCATTATACGTTCTCGACAGTTCACTCTGCTTCTTCTTCAAGATATCATTCAAAGAAACCCCCGTCGAAGTAGAAGCAGATCTTTGTCCTTAAAAGAAAGTGTCACCGCCCGCTGACGCCTCGCGAGGTTGTTTCTTTGAAGTAATTTTCACTTCTTATGTTTCTTATTTTCCAGCTCCCAAAATCTAGAAACTGCTTCGTAAATAACTACCAATATTAAAGTCTTATTGAAATTTCGAGATAGTATTTATTCAACACTGGGGTTGATAAATGCATTTGAAGATTTCAGCCCTTGCACAGGTCACAATTTATGTCCGCAATTTGAACAGGGAAGATTTTAGGTTTTGGATAAATTTTTAAATCACTCACATGATGCTTGTTGACTCGCGTTGCTTTTGGTTTTCTACACTTCGAAGATAAAAACTTAGTAACGTTATCATAAGTTACCACTTCCTAGCACGTTCGTCCTTCCCACTCTTTCTGTAGAGGTTTATCTATTTTTTTCTGCAATCAATTTCGCTACTGCATCGATGAGGTGGCGTAAGGAACTTCTTAATACAGGCTTATTA
The DNA here is from genome assembly GCA_963969525.1 of Ontholestes murinus. Taxonomy (NCBI): domain Eukaryota; kingdom Metazoa; phylum Arthropoda; class Insecta; order Coleoptera; family Staphylinidae; genus Ontholestes; species Ontholestes murinus. Next base: position 78,330,438 of record OZ018388.1, read on the forward strand.
AAGCAGAATCCGAAAGAAAAAGGAGGTATAGAAAGTAAAAATGTTTCGGTTTTTCATCCGCTGTATTTTTTTTTTTTACTTTAGGTAAATATCGAGCACCGAATAAAAATCATTCAAATGTAATTACAACAGCATTAATTTATTAATAAAATAAGGCTCAATCATTTTTGTTACGTACATCACCTCACTCAAGGCCAAGCGAAAGTTTCTAATCGATAACTAGTTGGGCAGGATACAGAAATAAAATAAAATTTAAATAATTTAAGTGATTATTTATATACACTTATGTATGGATATTTAATGTTAAAAATATAAACCGTCCAAGTATATGAGAACAACTTCCATTACTTATTCATAACCGCGCAGTCAATACATATCATTAAAGCGGCGTGTGTTCACGGGGAATTGCAGGGGCACGCCACGTACTCGAAAGGGTTGTAAGCGAACCCCTTTATGAATACGCGGATGTGTGTCAGTAGACATATAACAATTTACATAAATCATAGAGGAAATTAAGGTGGTTGGCCCGAGATGATCGATGGCGGCGTCAAAAATAGCCGGTCAATCAACGCGGATTTATAATTATAGAATGCGACAGGGTGGCTTTTATTTATAAACTGGTGCATGGTACGGATCGATATTTTCGAATAAACGGAAAAGGCGTCGCGTGCGACCACCTCAACAACCATATTAATCTATAATGCGGATTGTGCTTTATACACGTCGGACGACGGATTTTGAAAGCTACAGTCATCCACGTAATTAACTGTCTGCATACGATGGCACTAGGCGTGATGAATGCGCAAAGGGTGACAAAGCGTGTTTAATGTATTCAAAATGAAATATAGTAAACTTTAAGGGAACGTGATACAATTTCCTTATGATAATACATGATAATACTCACTGATAAATTATAAATTGATTAGATAATAATAAAGAAAAGCAGTTATAGCAGGAATAATTATACAGGTTAATAATTGATTGATGAGGCTGATACATTTTGAAAGTTCATCTTTATTTTACAGCTTTATAGTGCAATAATATTATGTAATTAATTTTTATTAGTAAGAAACATCCAATAGATGTTAGAGTATTTTTCTAGTGCTTTGGCTTTAAGAGTCGATTCTCCTTTTATATTTGTGTACGCTCCTTCAATAAAGTGAACAATTTTATACGTAAATGCGGAGCGCTTCAAGGATATTGTGTTTAATATAAAATACAGGAAAAGTCGTATTGGATATGGAGTGAAATCAATAATTCATATTGATGGTTAAATATATTCCTGCACGTTTATGATATAGATCAGTGATCATCGGTATTTTTTAATATTACTATTTTAACAGGTGCTACTAAACAAGTCTATACAACGGTGTATTTTAAATAAAGGTCTAAATTTAATTATTTCCTAATCTTATAATAATTATTAACAATAATAATTATTTATGTACCAAGTCAGTAAAATAAGACTTTATCGAACGAGTCTGAGGTTATGAGACGAGCGAGCGGAGCGAGCGAGGTGAATAAAGACGAGTTCGATAAAGATATTTTACTGACGTGGTGCATACAAAATTTTATCGCCAATCTTAAAAATAAATGAAAAAGTATAGGATTTTTTATTTAAATTAAAAAAAAAACAGAAAATATGTATTATTATTTAAACAAACACTACGAATTAATCAAGATATTAAACCACTCTATTTGTTGTATATGTTGAAATTGATGGTGCATCCTGTGGCAATATTTAAATTTATTCCTGATGTTGACCCATCAACGGAAAAATTTTGTGGAATATTATTTAAAAGGGTATTTTCATCTTTATGCAATTCGGTGTTATTAATAAGAAAATGAATATTTTCATTTTGATGTAAAGTTGTGGCAGTGTTGTCATTGATATCAAAACGGTGCGCAATTTGATCACCACCCAAAATCGTTTTTGCAATCTTCGTTTTGTTCAATATTGATTCCTCAACATAGGACTCAGCAACGGATCCACTCTTCCACCCTCCATGACGTTTCAAATTTTCTTTGCTGCCCCCTGCATTAGCAAACAAAGTAGCAGACGACCTCCGAAAACAATGACCAGTATATTCTGACGGATTTGGCAAATTTAAATAGTTCGCAATTTTACATGGTATGTTTCCAAAAGTGTGGATACCCACAGGCTGCACTGTGCATTTACTTTTTCTATATGTAATAAAAAATCTATCATGTTTGGTCTGTGCGGGACGAAGTTTGGCATATTTTTTATATAACTCAATCGGTTTAACGTGTCCTTCGAACTCTGATGTTACGACAAATACTCTTGGTTTATTAGTTTTCGTGTGTCTTATATGCACAATCAATACAGTATCCTTGTCTTCTATATCATCAACTTTAAGATTTACTAATTCATTATTACGGCAGGCTCCAGCAACGCCAAAAATAACACAAATCTAAAATAATATCTACATTAATAACAAATATGCTTCGATAATTGATTACTATCTTACCTTCATCATTAAATATATTTCATTTGGTGCATTCAATAGAAACTGTATTATTTCTTCTTGTGTGAGAACTTTCGATTTTTTTGGCGTATAATTTTTTGATTTCTGTTTTAAAAACGCCGTAAGTTTCTTATATTGGCTTATATCAACGTCGTTTTTTACCGAAAGAGATGCTTTTAACATAGAATAATATGACCATAATGTTGCTGCTTTATATTCCTTGGATTTTTCAGAAAAATATGTCAAGAGAACGTTTTCGCTAATTTTTTTAATGTTATTTCTGTCACACCAACTTGTGAATAAATCGTGTTGACGATTATAAATATGTCTAGACTTATTTGGAAGAATTTCGAGCGTTGTTTCTATCGCTCTTTCGCGTATTTCTGGTGGAGTACATGGTATTTCAAACTCTTCACTACTCATGTTTTTTTTTGACAACTAAACTGACAGGATTCGACCTCCTTAGATTTTGTTAGTATTGTCCCATAATGTTACTTGTTGAAAGTAGTAAAATAATGGGACGGTTTAGTGCCGCAAATGGCGATAATAATAGATGTATTTAGTGCCGATTGGCGATAAAATAATATATTGTATTTGCGCACGCATGAATACATATAAAGTTTTATGTATGCATTTTGTATTTTATTAAAAATAGGTTTATTAAACATTATGAATTAGGCAACATTCTAATAATAGCCCGGCGCATCCACCATTTATATTATGTACTAAATAATACTAAATATACTTAAGCAAGCCAAAGCCAAAGAGTAAAAAGAAAACACTATTTGTAGTTCGTAAAGTAATCTAAATATGTGGAGTAGATGGCTTGTCATTAACTCACCTTACATTCCCAGATTATTTTTAAATTACCGTAGAATTTAAAAAAAGTATTGTAGAAATCTTGTTTGTATTTGCTTATATTTTAGTAGGTCTATGTTAGTATACCAGAAATTATAGAGTGATACAGTAGCGACCCACCCACCTTACATACATTTAACTTGGATTAAAAACCCTATTTTTGAATTATTAAATTATAACAACCGTAAGTTTGTTTAGAGCTTTGTTTATTAATTTAAAACACTACTTGTAGTTTAAATTGATGTAATAAATATGTAGGGTGGGTGGGTGTCCACTAACCTACTCTTTCAATTCAATTCCTTTGTCATCAACATAAATGTTACTTTAAAATTACTTTCAGAAAATAAAAACTGATAGTTTTGTTGATGTTTAAGTTATTAAGATCTATCTTTGTATTATTCAGAAATACGTAGTGAGATGGCGTACTCTTGATCTATCCCAATAAGCCATGAACTAAGCCGTTTATTAATATCCCATCATTCTCAATATATTATATATTGTGGTAGGTCAAGAGTACGCTAGATCACTGCATGTTTCTAGATTGTTTTCTTATGGAGACGACTGATGAGGATCCGGCGGTAAGTCCTGGTTTTGTGGTTGTGGTGATGGGGTAGTTATGCTGGTTGAAAGATGTCGGGAGAGAGGAGAGGGGGGTATATCTATTCTTTTCTGGCTGTTTAATGTGAGTAAATATGATTGGTTGGCGTGCGGCTAAGTATTATTCTTTTTTATTACACTAAGTAGTTTTGCGTTTTTGACTTTAGGATGGAGGTTCGCTGTGAAGCAATATTATCTCCAGAGTGGCATGGGTGGTAATGACGGGGTAGAGAAGCTTTTTCGTGGCTGAGCAGTGGGATATATAATGGAGTCAATGGAGTTATTTGTTCATGGGGTAAAAGGTGGACGTAGGAATATTTGAGACAGAATGTTGGTAGACAAATTCATTAGGAGTGTCTAGTAGAAGCCGGCAGTATTTTTTTCAGGAGGTGTCGTTCAAGGGAGAAGAGGGACGCAAACTGACAGACGGTGGAGGAAGTAAAGAAGATGTGTGAGTTTCGAGAACAGGTCTGATGCATGCTTTATAGGTGCGGAGTTGAATATAAATAAATAATATTTGAAGTACGGTTAGGGAGACTGAATTTCAAGGCAACGAGAAGGCAATGCATGGTGAAGACTTTTTTGTGTATTAGATTGATTTTGACCGAGGCACTGAGATTATACCGAAATGACAAGCAAAGGTAAGAAATTTGGTTTTGTGGGTAGAGGTGGTGATTGTTGACTGAGTTTTCGATGGAGATAAGGATGGTAGAAGATGGTATATTGCTATCTGGAGGTGTTGATTGAATGTTGTCAGGAGTGAGCACATTCTGTTCACGTCTTTCTGAGTAGTGGATTTTGTGAAAGGCCCTTAGGGCGGTGTCATATAAATATGAGTGAGAGAGAATTTAGGATTGAGGTATCTTAAGTAAATAGAGTAAAGGGTCTGTGATAACACTGATCCTTCCGGGACACCACAGAGAAGGGTGAATGGGGAAAAATTTGTGGAGGAGTAGGAGATTGAGTGATGACGATTATTTATTCTTTATTTTATTTTTTGGACTTCATATAGAAAGTAATAAATTGCAGAAGAATATAAATAAAATTTTGTGCGAATGAAGCACGGGCGGAGTTCATATTTAAATACCCAACCCTTTTTGCAGCAACATGTTATGAAGCTGACGTCTTTTATATCAGAATATATTTACATTTTTTTCATAGTGGTTCATTTCTCCCCTTTTTTTGAGGATTTTTTAGCAGTAAATGTCATCATAAAAGATATATATTCTGTTAAAAAGTTGGATTATTTGGATTAGCAACATCGGGCTGTTTATTAGGTGAAGCTTAAGGATAAGTCCTTCATGCCAGACAGTTTCTAATCCTTTTTGAATATGGAAAAATACAACTGTAGTGTAATGGCAACTGTAGAGGACGTGAGTGCGAAAATTACATCGTGTACTGAACGGCCGTGAGAGAAGCCATTTTGGTGATTGAGGATATGGTGTTCAGTGGAGTCGAAGAGTTATGAGCGGACGGTGCGTTTAAATAGTTTGCTTATGATGTTTAAAAGGAAGATGTGACAGTATGAGGAGGGATTAGAAGAGCCGTTGGCCTTCTTGCGGAGCATAATGACCTTAGCGGCTTTTTAGAAGATGAGCAAGTATATAGCAACAATGCAAGAGCGGAAGATTAGGCATAAGAATAAGGTAAGGTTAGCAGTAGAGGATGTCGTCGTTGTAGGATGAGGAATTTTTAAAGGTTTTAATTGGGGAAGTAGTGATCCGTTATGAAGTGATGTCGTCGAAACGGACGCGAAGTTTCAAGTAGTTGAAGTAAGAGTTCGCCTCAAAGTTAATGTATAGGTTGCTCGCGAGGATGAAGCATTTTGGTGAGGCAAGGGGGATATTAAAGAGGAATTGCAGATAGAGGTGACACAAAAGGAGAGATTGCGCTAATGGTTTTGAGCCATTTTTGTTTTTTTAATTCGTTTATTCTTAGTTTGGTAAGAGCGTTCACTTAATTTAGTCATGTTGGTGGTTGTAACGTCGAATCAGTTTGTATAGCTGTTTTTTTTCTGGCAGATGAGGAAGGTTATAAGCGGACAGGAGACATGAGTGAGGGGTTTATTGATGGCCTGTCGGATTGAGGAGATAATGTCATTAATGGCTGTATCGATGAAAGAGTAATGGGAGGATGAATGGATTCCAGGGAAGATTGGAAGGAATTTCAGTTAATCCAGGAGAAGGTTTTCATAGGGGAGAAGTGGTAGCCAGGCGGAGGATTGAAGAAGAAGCAGGAGGAGAGGGTTGACAGATTATCGCTGTTAATTAAGTTGCGCAGAGAATAAAGACCAAAGTATATGACAATTTCGTCGTTGACTAGAACGTGGTCAACGATCGAGTGACTGTGGTGGCTTATAAATTTGGGAAGGGCGTTCGGGTAGTAAACAAGTAGGGAGATTAGGAAGAGGTTTTCTAGTTCACTGACGCGGAGGTTACTTGCAATGACCCCCAGTCGCCTAGGAAAGAAGTTAGAGTATTCTGGGGTATATGTAATATGTTAATAGGAAAGGTTGTTAAGATATTGGAAGAGAATTGATTTGAGAAACGATTATGGCACAACCGCCTCTATGGAGTCGTTATCTATAAGGCGAATATTATAGTCAGGCAGGTTGAGAGGGAGACAGAGGGGGGGAGGCAGAGGATGGGGTGGTTATGGTATGTCAGCAGGAAGCGAATTGGGAGAATTTTACGTTTGGTCCTCTGATGTTAATGGTGGCAAAATTTGAACATTGATGGTCGTGGGTCAATTTTGGTCGTGGGCGGAGGAGTGAGGGGGATACTCTTTATGTGTACAGAGAACAAATTTAAAAATATAACTAGGAGGCTGAGAATCTTAGCAACAGCGACTACTTGATGGCTGTAGATTGGATGGGATGTAGTTAGGAGAGAGTGGCTGAAATTATTTGTATAAATTGATTTTTTCCTCGAGGAAGGCGTAATTTCTGGCGGTTTTCGACATAAAACACACCGTATTTTAAAAACCAACCCACACAATCAGGGCATGCAGAGTCAAACCATCACCCAGACCAGAAAAGATCAGTAAAAACTGAGAATTCACGGTTAGAGCGTTTGGAAGACTCATTTTATAAATGAAAAGAATTAAATATGGTCAAAAACCCACTAATTTAAATTGGTTTCAAATCTGATTATATTAATAAAAGAATTAAATTTAAGCCACCTACATATCGGACAAAATTAGCTGGGTACTCAAAAGATATAAAGATAATAATAATTATAATAATATTATTTCCTTGAAAATACATAAATTTAAATAATAGGATTATACATGTTACAAAAAAAGTCAATATAAATAATACAATGAAATAACATACTTTATTCTACATACTATAACTAACACAACAAATCTATGTATAAAACAAAATATGTTTTCAGCTTATACAAACATTTACACAACAAAATTCTCTTTTGTAACTTAATAAAGAGTTTACAGTCTTTGATTGATTGTGGTGAATTATTATAAATCTTGTAGCTGTTGTAAACTACACCCCTTTCAAATGGTGCAGTGTTGTGTGATGATGACTGGAGACAGTTTCTTTTCCTGATTTGGTAAACACGATTATTTATGTTAAATAAGTGTTTATTTTTTCAAACAAATAAGACAATTTCGTAGAAATAGGTCGAGGTAAGTGTTAATATGCCATTTTCCCTAAGAGCTTGTCTATATGAATACCTCGGTTTTAGACCACATATTGCTCTAACAACCCGTTTTTGTATTATAAACAAACGTTTGCGTAATGACTTTTTACAGCAGCCCCAATGTATGATACTACGACGCATGAATTGCATGAAAGTATGCCTAATGAGTGGTTTTATCAATATGTTGTTCCGAACTGTCCTCTGAATCAATATCAAGAACAAGAATTCTAAACGCTTTGCTTACTACTATCGTATCACTATTCAAATTTAACTCGTCTCGCATTAATATATTTGATTTTATAGTCTTAAATAGGACCTTGCATGACTTTTGAATGTTTCAGGTGAGTTTAATATAAAAACACGAAGCTGTCAGATATACGTATGTTTTTTGCAACTAAGAAATAGTTTGCTGTAAGCTTTGACCACATATAATAGCTGTAGTATTATCAGCATAAATAACTAGGTTAATTGCTTTCATGTCTTGTTTGCAATTCACGATATCATTTGAAAAGATATTAAATATTGTAGGTCCCAAAATAGTACCTTGCGGTACACCTATTTTAAGTGGCAGTGTTGATGAAACACCTCTACCGTCTTATATAATTGAATTCTGTTCCTTAAAAAGATTCAGTTAATTGCAGACATACTCCTCTAATCCCACACTGTTCTAGTTTTAGTAATAGCATGATGTGGTTAACTGTATCAAATGCTATTGATAAATTAATTACCAGTCCTTCAGAACATTCATCCATATCTATATTCATTACAATTGTACTTTTAGCTAAATTTGAGGCAATGTCAGTATTTTTATTTTTACTAAAACGATCAACACTTACCGAATCTTACATAACCTATGAATTATGTAAGATTCGGTAAGTGTTGATTTTTCGCTCGTTCCCTGAATAAAGTCCTTTTTCTTTGGTGTTTTTCTATTAACTTCATGCCACTGATCCTTATTTGTTTCCTGCGGTGTTAATATTACAGTATGTCTTTCTTGAGCTTCCATTTCGATTTGTGAATCTGATTTCGCACGTAATACTTCTGAGTAGTTTAAAATATCCGGCGGTTTACTGCTAGGTTTATTGTGTGTAACAACAACATCACGACAACAAAAATACGAAACCTAACAGAGAGTCACAAAGTTAAAGTACCTAAAGTACCGTTGGAGAGCGTGTGTGAAATACCGTGAGGGATTGTGATAAAACATACATAAGACAAACGAACATAAAAATTCTGTGAAACAAAATCAGACCACTTTATCATTAGCTCAACACCACCTGCAAACTTGCCACCAGATCGATTTTCACAAAATGCAAGTAAATACCTCAACAACTGAATTTTACACGAAGCTATCGAAAGGGAAATCCACCCGCAAACTATAAATAAGAGATATGACTGTCAACGCCTTCAAAATTTGTGGAAACATATTTTAAATCAAATAAAACCTAAATCAATTACAAGAAAAACAACACGACGAAACAATATTGAAAATATAAAAGCACAAAATACCAATACGCAGTGGAAACCAAGAACATAACAAGCTACAACACAACGAAAAAATCACGCGCAGTCAAAGCAGGCTAAAACTCAAACAATATAAATACAGCACAAACCCGACCATTATTCATTGAATCATTGAACAAACGAAATCACCAGTTGAAGAAGGCAGAGTGAACATCGAAACTTCATACTGATAACACATAGTCTATATTTAGTTCTGGTGGAGGAGCCGGGATAATATTAAACACATTTGTAACTTTGCAGATACTTTTATTAGATATTTGCAGAAAGATCATGGGTCGATAGCCGTAAAATCAATTACAATTAATATTGTAAATCCCTCTAACAAATAATAATAAATAAGGATGTGTGTCTCTCTTTATTAGATAATTATAATAATTATAAACACAAAAACTAATGACTGTAACAGGTCGAAACTTAAGCCGTGATTTTTGTATATATGTAAACCATATTACAATAAATTAATTGTGGTAAAAACATAGTAAGTGTTTCAATATGTGTACAAAAACTAGCCTAACAGATTCAACTAATTGACATTTCTTTTTTTGTTATAATTAGGCACACTTCCTTAAACTTTTAAAATCAACAAAAATATCCCACGATCAGTCAATCCCAGTCCTTATTGAAAAAAATCTCTTAAATCTAAATAGAAGCATTATAACACTACCATAAACCGAATTAAATGATCACTGTATTATATTTTATTTAGAATAATAATTGTCTTGTATTATAGAACGAAAATCGCTATAAATCACGAAAAATTAAATTCTCACTTAATTAATTAATTAATTAAATTAACCTTTTAATTCGCTATGAATAAATTAAAAGAACACCGATGGTATAATTTCTTAGTGAAGTATTTTGTAAATCCTTTTACTTTAACCTTGTATTGACGTGTTGTTTATTTGGCAGTATATCTAAATAATATTTAACTCATAATTAATTTTACCATGGAAATTAAAGAGAAAAACTCTTTACCTTTTTTGCGCAACCCTAATCCACAAGCATTATATTTGAAATCTCTCCTACGCAGGTTGTAGAAAATAGACTCATACAAACTGATATGGTTGAACTATGTTTTATAAATATAATTAAAGTCTTTGTTTAACTAACAACTTCCTAAAAAGTAAAAATAAAATCTTTAATGTATATTCTTCACCTGAAGAAGCCACTGTTTAGCAAAGCAATTGTAGTGAGTTAGATGAAAATCAAACACTCATTATTAATTAATTATAATAAAATCTCCTCTTACAACATAATGTGTCTAAAATAAAAATAATACAAATAATCTTGATTAGAAATTAAAAATACTTGGTTTGTTTCACAAGTGCTTTTAATTTCTAATCAAGATTTTTCAAATATGTTTCACCACGGGTTAAGTGAGTAATAAATTAAATATAATACAAATAATGTGTTCAAATTATACATTTCAGAATTTTTTTTTATTTACGATTATTGGAAAAAATTCATATAAACGTGCGTAACATATCGGAAGATAATATTGAAGGAGAAACATGTGATATGTGATATGGGGTGAAATAACCGGGTTGATTTTGAAATATAGGGGTTAAGCAACTGAAAATGATATGGATTAAACTGGATATTCTGAAGGCGGAAAATTGCGTAAACCCTACCGGAAATTTATACGTTGATCATTTTGTTTTATTTATTGGAGGCCGACTTTCATACGCATGATATATACCTTTCGAAAAATTATATATATATATATATATATATATATATATATATATATAAATATATATTTGAACTATATTGGTCTTGCAGCAAAAATAATTAAAATACACTTATTATGTTATTAAATAAAGGTACAAGCTAAAAATAATTAACGATTATAAAAGAAAATTTAAATCTTCTGGAAATGTTTAATTGTAGGGGCGTTTACTTTGTGGTACATCTTAAATATGATGAATAAGGAGACACGATCACTTTGTTTTATAACTTTACACTTCTGTATAAGTTTAATTTAGAATTTTAATTGTGTTAAATAAATGTTTACTCGTTTTTAAAATAAACACGCACACTCGAATTGTATATATTTTATTTCATTTATAATTAACAATTTCCTCTTTTGTACGAGATGAAATGATAACAATGGTATATTTTTATATTCACTGGAAAATGCTTAATTTTCCAATTTTGTATTATTACATTATACCTATACTGTAATTTAAAAATTAAGCATTTTCCAGTGAATGTAGGACAGTTCAACACCCGGTATGTGCGTAATGCAAAAATATAAATTTTTGTATTGAAATGAATATTTTAGGACTTCATGACAAATATTTCATTGAAAGATAGAGGCATCTAAACAATTATGAGAATTATTTGAAACTTTTATTAAATGTTATACAAATTTAAGATATTTTCAAATTAATAGAATCTTTTTAATTTTTAGAAATTTCAGAATAATAATTTAAAAATACGAAAACATTTCGTGAATCTACAACAATGAGTCTTACTAAGACTACAGTCTTAGTAAGACTCATTGTTGATTTTCGTATTTTTAAATTATTATTTAATTTTAATACATTTTAAATTTCAGAATCTTTAAAACTTTTTGAATGTTTAGAATTTTTAGAGTTTGTTATAATAATCTTTAGAATTAGCAAAATCTGATAAATTATTCCAATCTTCGGAATCCTTACGTTTCATTAAATAATCATAGTATCTTTAAAATTTTTAGAATTGTCTTAATTCCTTAGAATCTAGTATTGTAGAATATTTCTTAGAATTTCTGTATTTTTTGAAAATCTTAAATTTTCAAAATTATTATTTATAACTCATCTTTATGACTCTTTAAATTGAAATATTGAATCTTTATATCTTTACATTTTAAAAATAATTAAAACCTTTATTATATTTATAATTGGTTATTAATTAAGAAATTTTGGTATATTTAGAATATTCAAAAAATTTCAAACTTAGAATATTTATAACTTTAAGATTGCTAGAATCCTTAGAAACTTAATAATCTTTCAATTCTACAAAATTTCTGAAATCCTTACATTAAAAAAATTATAGAATTTCAAAATTATTAAAATAATAATAATAATAAGCAATTTTTAAAAATTAGAGAATTTTTAAACTTGTTAGAAACATTTGAATTTTCAGTATTTTCAGAAACTTTACATTCTTTTGAGTATTTAATATTGATATAATATTTCTTAATACTCATTTAATTCGATTATATATTTTTTTAAAGAAATTGTTGAATTTTTATAATGGTTAGAATCTTAATAACACTCACGATCCTTTGAGTTAGAATATTAAATCTTAGATTTTTTAAATCATTAGAAACTTTAGATATATTAGAGGAATTTTTGAAATATTTAGTTTATTGGCATATTGACATTTTGATTGCTAAAACCATAATAAACATTAGAACCTTTATACTTTAAATTATATAGGAAATAAATATTTGGTCTTCTATTGAATTGTTAGCATTTTCAAACTTATTAAATTCTAAATTTTTAGAGTTTTACATAACTTTAAAATAATTAGAATTTTTAGAGCTTGAATTTTTTTAAATTTGTATAATCTTTGGAATCCTGAATTTCTTGCTCCTTTTGAACTTTTGAATAATTAGAATTCTTAGAGCTTAAATAGAATTAGTTAGAATCTTAATAATACTTATGATTCTTTGAGTTAGAATATTTAATCTTAGATTTTTAAAAATCTTTAGAAACTTTAGAAATTTTAGAAGAATTTTTAAAATATTTAGTTTATTTTAGAATATTGAGATTTTGATTTCTACAACCATAATAAACTTTATAATCTTTAGACTTTAAATTCTATAGGAAATAAATATTTGGTTTTCTAATGAATTGTTAGCATTTTCAAACTTATTAAATTCTAAATTTTTAGAGTTTTACATAACTTTAAAATAATTAGAATTTTTAGAGCTTGAATTTTTTTTAATTTGTATAATCTTTGGAATCCTGAATTTCTTGCTCCTTTTGAACTTTTGAATAATTAGAATTCTTAAATAGAATTAGTTAGAATCTTAATAATACTTATGATTCTTTGAGTTAGAATATTTAATCTTAGATTTTTTAAATCTTTAGAAACTTTAGAAATTTTAGAAGAATTTTTAAAATATTTAGTTTATTTTAGAATATTGAGATTTTGATTTCTACAACCATAATAAACTTTATAATCTTTAGACTTTAAATTCTATAGGAAATAAATATTTGGTTTCCTATTGAATTGTTAGAATTTTAAAACTCATTAAATTCTAAATTTTTAATATTTATAGAGTTTTATATAACTTTAAAATAATCAAAATTTTTAGAGCTTGAAATTTTTTTAAATTGTTTAATCTTTGGAATCCTGAATTTCTGGTTCTTTTTTTTTAATTTTTAGAGTTTAATATAAAATAATTAGAATTCTTAGAGCTTCAAAATTTTTTTGTTTGTATAATCTTCGGAATCCTGAATTTCTTGTTTTTTTTTTGTTCCTTTCGAATCTGGGTTTTTAAATTATCTACTACTTTTAAAATTTGTAGAAATTTTGTTAAACTCTTTTATATTTTCATAGAATTTTTAGAAAACTTAAAATCTTTATAAACTAACTTTTTAACTATATTAAATCGTTAGAATTTATTTTAATATTTAGACTATTATTATTAGAAAATTTTAAATACTGACGGTCCGTAGAATCTTTTAAATATTTATATTCTTTAAAATATTTACTACCTCAAGAATAATATAATAGATTTGATAAATAGATTATGAATTATTTTTACGATAGAATCTTCAGACTTTTTAGATTTTACAGAAACATTAGAATGATAATATTAATAATGTTTGTGCAATCCTTGGAATATCCAGACACTTTATTCCATTTCAAGAATTGTTAGAATTGTTAGAATCTTAAGAGTTTTTAGAATTTATAGAATCTTTACAATCTTAGAAACAGTTAGAAACTTCTATACAATACTTAGATTTTTTTAATTTTCAGAAATTGTGCAATAATTAGTATCCTTAAATCATTATTTTAACTTGAGAATTTGTTGATTTTTTTAGAATTGGTGTTCGAGCTTGAGTTTCAATGTATATGTAGGTCTCTCGAATGTTTTTCTAAAAACTTAAATAATAAAAACTTTTAGGCCATTTATATTAAGTAATAAACGGTTTATAACAATATTTATTGAAATATTTTAAGGGTGGGATAGTGAGCACCCACTCACCCTAAATATATTTCGAATTTAAAACTAAAAATCTGACTTAAATTTTCTGAACACCATTAATACTATCACTGCTGTGTTTTCTTGCAAACTAATACAGTAAGTTAAATTAATTTTAAATGTACATGTAGGGTGGGTGGGTGGCCTCTCTTCCACCCACCGATTTTTTAAAAGACACATGCTGGATTTGTTAAAAACTTTCAAATAATAACAATTTTTACGCCAATTGTAATAAGTAAATAACTCTTTAGTAATTTGTTTCTTAATATATCCAGCTTTTACTATAACAATTATAAGTTAAGATATTAAACACCCACCCACCCTACATGTAAACTAAAATATAAGCTATAATTTTGTCAATTTCTTTTACAAATTTTGTAATTAAAGTTATTGAAAATCACGAAGTGATCAGTAATTGAAACTAATATGTATTTATAGGGTGGGTGGATGGCCTGCATCCCATCCTCCAGTCAGTAAAACATTATCAAAAATTATTCGAAATATTTCTGTGAACACATGTAATTATTTTTTGTTTGTTTACATTTTACAACTTTTAACTAACCAACATAATTTCAAGTTTCTGTTTGTTGTTTGTATAATTGTCTTTCTGCTTTTCAAACGTTTTATCAATTTGTTGATTTAATTGCCTTCATAAGAAATTTGGCCTAGTAAGTTTGACCATTAATCTTTTGAGTTAATATAATTAATTACCTATAAAAACACTTTCAAGATATTTTCTCGTAAATCAGAGTATGTTGCAATTTAAATTCGCTCATTTTTCAAACGCTCGAAAAAAAAAAATAGAAAAACAATTGCTACAAACTTGTAATTTGGTAGAATTATTTACAATTCATCTGGCTATAAAATAATCTAAAAATATTGCAACCTTTATTACCAAAATTTCAAGATATTTGTTCATTTTTCAAACGCTTCAAAAAAAAGTAGAAAAACAATTGCTACAAACTTGGAATTCGATGGAATTATTTACAATTCATCTGGCTATAAAATAATCTAAAAATATTGCAACATTTATTACCTAGATTTCAAGATATTTCTTCGTAATCAGAGTAAGTTGCAATTTGAATTTGATAATTCATTTTTTGTTTTTGTTGATTGTTAAAGGTATGTTTGGTCATATTTTATATCATAGTATATTTAACTTTAGTATATTTTCTGCAAAAATTTGTTGCATCTATAGGTAGAACCAGAAAAAATATAGTAGCCTTTTCTGCTATATTTTATCAATATGTTGATGCAATCACCTTAATCTTCATAAGAAATTTGGCCCAGGAAGTATGACTTCTAAAATGAGGGTTTTTAGTTGAAATATTCCAACCCCTTTCTGAGTTTCTGTTGTTGTTTGTTCAGTTGTTTTAATTGCAGATGTTTAATCAAAAGTTCATCATGGTTTATTTCACTACAGGATTTATTCTGCAAAAATTTGTTTTATCCGTACAGAGTTCAGTACTGTAGCTTTTTCTGCTATATTTCATCTATTAGTTGCCAGCCTTAAACCTGTTGATAAAGTTTGATTATTACAAAAGAAATTTTGCTTAGTTTTATTCTATCAACCATATTTTAGGTTCCTCTTATTTTTTCAATTATCATAATTTCCAGAATTTCTAAGTTTATTTTATCAGAATTTACCTGAAGTTAGTATTTAATTCGGAATTCTTTAGAATTCTCTCGAGATTTTTAAAAATTTCTACCATTCCTTATTTTTTTGTTGCTTTAATTCAATAATCTTTATTTTGTAGATAATAACAATAGACGTAAGTATTATTACGTCTTAGTCCGACTGGGCTATAGATCTGTAGTCTTTCGATAGATTAGATAACATTAGGTATATAAAGTCACTTATATTTAAACATAAATTTTGATTTTCTTTTATTTTCTATTACATAAAGTGTTTGATTGTTTTGAGCAGCAAAATCACCAACTATTAGCAATTAAAGTTATCATTTATATGTAGGGTGGGTGGGTGGCTTCTATCCCACCCTCCAGTCAGTAAAACATCATCAAAAATTAATTGAAATATTTGTATGAATACTTCAATTGAAAAATGCAATTAGTTTGTGTTTGTTTACATTTTACAACTTTTAACTAAAACCCTCGCTTATGTTTTACTGATTGAAGGGTGGGATAGAGGCCACCCACCCACCCTACATATAAATAATAACTTTAATTGCTAATAGTTGGTGATTTTGCTGCTCAAAACAATCAAACACTTTATGTAATAGAAAATAAAAGAAAATCAAAATTTATGCTTAAATATAAGTGACTTTCTATACCTAATGTTATCTAATTTAGATATTAAGTCTGCCCACCCACAAATTCACAAATTATTACAAATTGCCTAACTCAAAAAATTTACCTTTTTAATTTCATTTTAATTAAAACAATTTTGTAATTAATTTTATTGTAAACCTCGAGGCGATAAGTAATTAAAGTTAATATGTATAAGCAGGGTGGGTGGGTGGCTTCTATCCCACCCTCCAGTCAGTAAAACATCATCAAAAATTAATTGAAATATTTGTATGAATACTTCAATTGAAAAATGCAATTAGTTTGTGTTTGTTTACATTTTACAACTTTTAACTAAAACCCTCGCTTATGTTTTACTGATTGAAGGGTGGGATAGAGGCCACCCACCCACCCTACATATAAATAATAACTTTAATTGCTAATAGTTGGTGATTTTGCTGCTCAAAACAATCAAACACTTTATGTAATAGAAAATAAAAGAAAATCAAAATTTATGCTTAAATATAAGTGACTTTCTATACCTAATGTTATCTAATTTAGATATTAAGTCTGCCCACCCACAAATTCACAAATTATTACAAATTGCCTAACTCAAAAAATTTACCTTTTTAATTTCATTTTAATTAAAACAATTTTGTAATTAATTTTATTGTAAACCTCGAGGCGATAAGTAATTAAAGTTAATATGTATAAGCAGGGTGGGTGGGTGGCCTCTATCCCACCATCCAGTCAGTAAAACATCATCAAAAATTATTTGAAATATTTGTACGAATATTCAAGCGGCAAAGTCATCAACGATTAGCAATTAAAGTTATCACATATATGTAGGGTGGGTGGGTAGCCTCTATCCCACCCTCCAATCAGTAAAACATAAGCGAGGGTTTTAGTTAAAACTTGTAAAATTTAAACAAACACAAAATAATTACAATTTTTAATTGAAGTATTCATACAAATATTTCAAATAATTTTTAATGATATTTTACTGGTTGGAGAGTGGGATACAGACCACCCACCCACCCTACATCATTAAAAGTTTTCTGAAATATTTGTTTGAATAAATCTATTGAAATTTGCCGTAATGTTATGTTTATTTACATTTTACAACTTTTAATCAAAACCCTTGCTTATGTTTTACTGATTGGAAGGTGGGTTACAGGCCACCCGCCCACCCTACACGTACATGATAACTTTAATTACTAGTTCTTGGTGGATTCTACTTGTTTTTTACTTTTGCTGTATTGAATTCGAAAAATATGAAATCGTAAATAACTAAATTCTTTTCTGAAATATAAATAAATTCTTAGAAAATCTGAGTCTATAGTATGAAGACTAGAGGGTGTAATAGATAAAAAATGCAAAATAATCCATTTTTCTAGGCGTGTATTAATTTTATCCTTATAAACTAATTACATTTTTCGAGCTCTATTAAAACTACCACAAAATTGTTATTGTTTTATACAGCACACATAATCAACACCGACATGTATAATAAATTAACCTTAATTAGTTTTCATTGCATACGCACATTATTATATTTTCGCACATCATCAAATAATACAATAAAACCCCCAATATTTCCATATTTACGCGCCGGCAAGCTCAATAATAGCGTATTTAATTACACAAAAAAATGTAAATAAATTCACGTTGATTAATAAATCCTGCCGGGGGCGGAATTTTAAACGTCCACCTTTTAATTATCTCCAGTCTCTTCGGTTTATTTGCGAACGCGAATTATTATCAAATGCAATCTTGGAGTTTCATTATTTTCCAAGATTTATCATAACCGCTTCGCGCTACATTTACAAACACCATAATTCATCTGCACCGGTAAGGGGAGGACAACATGTGCTGAATAAATTGTGGCCAATCACGGAATGTATATTTGAATATTTATTTAAATTAGATAACTGTCAGTGGGTAGTAACGGTAATTTAAATTGAATAGGTTCTATTTTTATAAGCGTATTTTGTTGGTATTTTTAAACACCTGTAAAGAGGGCAGTGTTAACTAATTACCAGTCAATAGTTAATATATTGACGGAGGTAGAAAACGGAATGTTAATACGGAGATTATAAAAATCTAGACGACATTCAATTAATATGTTTCACTAAGTGAGAATTTTAGAATTTTTTCTTTCATATTTCTAGAATATCTCGTCCATATTATTATTATTCTTTGGAATTTGTTAGCAACTTTTTATTATGACTCCAAGTCATCTAGAATCTTCAAGATTTTCAGAATTTTCCCGTAATTTCACTTCGATATTTATAAAATTCTCCAACAATTTCTCTTTTAGATTTTCTAAACTTTTCAACAAATTATCCATCAGTTTCTCTTTCAGTTATTTTTTTTTTTCAAATTTCCTCTTCTAGATTTTTAGAATTTCTCCTCCAGATGTTTTTAATTTTCCAGCAATTTCACTTCTACATTTTTATAATATTGCAGCCATTCCTCCACAAGACTTTCAGTTTTGTCTTTACAATTTTTGATTTTCCCTTCTTGATTTTTAAAGATAACCAACAATTGTTCTTCAAGATTTTCAAAATTTTCCAGCATCGATTTTTTTTTCAGGTTTTAACTGTAAGAATATTTCAACAACTTTTACAGATTTTATAGAATTGAATTTCTCTTCTTGATTTTTAGAAATTTGCAATATGTTCTTTTCAAGATTTTAGGAATTTTCTTTAGCGATTTAGAATTTTTCACCAATTTATATTGCAGATTTTTAATATGTTTTCAATAATTCCTCTTCCAAAATTAAATTCCTAGAATTTTCCAGAAATTTCTCTTAAAGCTCTCTTCCAAAACTTTACACTTCACCAATACTTTTTCTTTCTCTAGATTTTTAAAAATTTTATAATTTTCCAACAATTTTTCTTCCTAATTTTTAGAATCTTTCAGCAATTTACCTTTTAGATTAAATCGAATTTTCCAATAAATATACTTTCTAGATTTATAGATTTCACCAGCGATTCCTCTTTCATATTTTTAAATTTTTTCTAAAATTTTAGATTTGTTTATCCAGTTTTCCATTTTTCCATTTCAAGATGTTTAGAATTTTTCATCAATAAAAATATCAGATTTTAACAAAAATTTTAGATTGGTTTTTCCAGTAATTTTATTTCAAGATGATTAGAAGTTTTTTCATCAATACAATTTTTCAATAATTTTTTCCAAATGTTTGTATTTTCAAATAATTTCTCTTCTTGACTTCTAGAATTTTCCCAACAGTTTCTCTTGAATTTTTATCATTTTTCAACAATTGTCTGTCTTTTTAGATTTATATATTATCCAGTAATGTTTCTTCAGAACTTTTATAATTTTTCAAGTTCTCCACCAGATGTTTAGAATTTTATAACAATTTCTCTTCAAGACTTTTCGTAGTAATTTATATTCCAAATTTTTGGAATTTACCAACAATTTTCAGATTTTAAGACTTTTCCATATATCCTTTTCACATTTTTACAATTTTCCAGCAATTTCTTTTCCAGATTGTAAGAATTTTCCAGAAATTTCTCTTGTTTTTTAGACTTTTCCAACAATTTCAACAATTTTGTTACCAGATTTTTAGAATATTTTCTTCAGTTCATTTTCATCTAGATTTATAGATTTTATCAGCAATTTCTCTTTAAATATTTTTTAGCTTAAGAATTACAATTATTTTTTTTTCAAGATTTTTAGAATATTTCAGTAATAAAAAAAAAACAGACTTTTGAAATCTTCACAAATTTTTCAAATTTGACACAAATTTCTATTCTAGTTTTTTTAATGTTTCAGGAATTTCTTTCCCATTTTTTAAGAACTAATTTTACAAAAAACTTTTCAAATTTTTAAATTTTCTAGCAATTTCCCTCCTTGATTTTTCGAATTGTCCAGCAATTTCTCTACAAGATTTTCTTTAGATTTTTAGAATTTTCTGTAATATCTTTTACATATTGTTTTCAATATGTCTTCTAGAATTTTAGAATTTTTCAGCAATTTTACTTTCAGATTTCTAGAATGTTTCAAAAATGTCTTCACAAAACAATTTCCTTTCCAAATTATTATAATCCTTTGGAATTTTTAAATAAATCCTCTTCCAAATTTTTACTACTTTCTAAACATTTTTCTTCTAGATTTTCGGCAATTTCATTTTAGATTTTTTGAATTTTCAATTTCAATTTCCTTTCCAAACTTTTAGAATTTACTAACAATTTCTCTTTTTGATTTAAAAAATTGTTCAGCAACTTATCTTCTTGATTTTTATTATTTCTTACAATTTCTCATCCAAATTCTTACTCGTCTAGAATTTAAGAATTTATTCAAAATGTATCTTCCAGATTTTCAGAATTTTCCCGGGTTGTCAATTCTAGATATATAAATTTTTTCAACAATTCTTCTGCAAATTCTCTTCTGGCTAATAAAAATTTTCTTTCAGATTTTTAGATTTTGAGAGCAACAACTTCTCTTCAAGACTAAGATTTCTGTAGCAATTTCTGTTTAAAATAAAACCAAAAAACTGAAAGAAGAAGAGTAATTTAAAAAAAAAATCTGTAAAAGATTTTCCTGGAAAATTCTAGAAATCTGAAAATCAAAACTCTGGAGAAGAAATTGCTGAAATATAGAAATCTGGAACATGAATTGCTAAAAACTCTACAAATATGAAAATCGAAAATCTGAAAGAAAAATTGCTGAAAAAATCTAATAACTTGCAAACAAATTACTAAAAATTTGAAGTGGAACTGCTAGTGAAGTCGCTAAATCTGGTAGAGATATTGCTACATAATTCTAAAACTCTGAAGAAGTCATTGCTGAAAAATTATAAAAGTCTTAAAGAGAAATAGATCGAAACAAGGAAAAAACGAAATTGCAAATTCTAAAAATGTTAAAGGAATATTGCTAAAAAATTCTAAAAGTTTTCAAAAAAGTAAATTTTATAAAGCTGGAGTAGCAATTGCCACGAAAATCTAAAAATCTTGAAAATGTTCCAAAATTCTAAAAATGTGATGAAATTTCTGAAAAATTCTTGGAAAATAGTAAAATTCTAGAAGGGTAATTGTCCGAAAATTATTCAAATCTGTAGAAAAAACTGCTGGAAAATTATAGAAACCTGAAAGAGAAATGTCTGGTAAATTCTTAAAATTTTAAAAATTCAAAAAGTATTGGAAGATACATTATAAAAAAAATTGAATCTGCAAAATAAATTGGTGAAAAATCCTAAAAATGGTTACAAAAAAAATTTAAAAACTCATTGTAGGAAATTAGAAAAATAATTGTTAAATTATTCTAAAAACCAAGAAGAGAAATTTGTGAAAATCCAAAAGGAAAGGATAGTTGAAAAAAGCCTGGAAGGAAAATTTTAATCTTTTAATTTTCCAACAGTTTCTCTTCTAGATTTTTATAATTTTTCATCAATTCCTCTTTCATATTTCTAGAATTTTTAAGCAATTTCTTTCAAGAATTTCAGAATTTTTCAGCAATTTTACTTTCAGATTTCTAGAATGTTTCAAAAATGTTTTCACAATACAATTTTCCTAAAAAATTTTATCCAAATTATTATAATTTTGAATAATTCCTCTTCGAAATTCTTACTATTTCTAACCATTTTTCTTCCAGAATTCTACGAAATTCTCTTCTAGATTGTTTGAAATTTTAGCAATCTCTCTTCTTAATTTTTAGAATTTACCAACAATTTCTTATTCAGATTTAAAGAATTGTTCAGCAATTTATCTTCTCGGTTTTTGTATTTTTTAGCAAGTTCTCGTCCAGATTATTAGTCATCTAGAATTTAAAAATTTGTTCACAATTTGTCTTTTCAGGTTTTTGCCACAATTTCTCATCCAGATCTTGAATACTTTTCAGCCAAATCTCTTCTGGGTGATTAAAATTTTTTAGCAGTTTCTCTTTCATTTTTCAAGTCTTATTCCTTTTTTTTTAGATTTTCCAGAAATTACTCTTTTAGAGAAAGAGAAATATCTTTATTGAAGATAGTAATTACAATGTATAATTAAATAAGAATTATAGTGGTTCTTCGTCTTCTTCTTCATGGTTTCAACCAACTCTTCTAGATTTTTACAAATTTGTAATAATTTCTCCTCTAGATTTTTCGAATTTTCCAGCAATTTTCCTTCTAGTTTTTAAAATATTTTAGCAATTTTTCCACAAGGCTTTCTCTATCAAATTACTTTTTTTAGAATTCTTGAGTAATTGCACTTTAAAATTTCTCTTCTTGATTTATATATTATACAGCAAATTTTCTTCGAAACTTTACAAATTTTTCAAGAATTTCTCTTTCTCTAGAGTTTTAGAATTCTTCAGAAATTTCTATACAAAATTTTTAGAATTTACCAACAATTTCTTTGCCATAGTTTTAAAGCTATATCTTTTTCAGATTTTTACAATTTTATAAGATTTTACACCAATTTATCTTCCATATTTTTAAGAAATTTCAATGAATTTCTTCTTAAAGTTTTTTAGAGTTTTCAGTTTTTCTTCTCTATTTTTTAGAATTTGCAGAAATTTTCTGAAAGGAAAATTGCGAGCACATTCCAAAACATCAAAAAAAAAATGTTGTTGGAAAATTTTAGTAAATCTGAAGAGAAATTGCTAAAAAAAAACGAAAAATCTAGAGAAAATCAAGAATCTGAAGGAGGAATTACTGAAATATAAAAATCTAGAACATAAATTGCTAAAAATCTGTAGAGTAAATGTTAAAACAATTAACAATCTAATAGAAAAATTTATTAGAAAAGAAATTTCAAAAAAATTCTAAAAATTTATTTGCAACTTCTAAAAATTTGTAGAGAAATTGCTGAAGAATTCTAAAACTATAGAAAAGAAATTACTGGGAATTTATAAAAGTTTTAAAGAGAAATTTCTGGAAAATTCTAAATTTCTGAAATAAAAATTGCTGGAATGTCCAAAATTCTAGAAAAAAATTGCTGGTATATTCTAAAAATCTGCAAGAGAAATTATTGGAAAATTCTAAAAGTCTGGAAGAGTAGTTGCTGGAAAATCTAAAAATCTGAAAGAGGAATTGCTGAAAATTCAATAAAAAACCGAAAGTGAAATGGCTAAAAAAAACTAACAAAATTTGTTGAAAAATCAAAAATTTAGAAGCGAAATTGCTGAAAATGTTACTTATCTAGAAGTGAAATTTGCGAAAAATACAAATATCTGGAAATACAATTGTTGATAATTTCTTACAATTTGGAAAAGAAATTATTGGAAAATCTAAAAATCTAGAACAGTAATCGCTGGAAAATATAAACATTTCGAAGAAAAATTACTGCCAAATTCTGAAAATTCTGATGAGAAATTTCTGGAAAATTTCAAAAATGTGGAAGAGAAATTGTTCTAAAATCCTTACAATTGTTTTATTAAGACATGTTTTTCGTAAAGTAATTTGTGAGAAAAAATTTAACTTTAGAATTTTTCAGAAAATGTTTTAGATTTTTCTTTAAATTTCAGTAATTTCACCTCCATACTTTTATTTTTTATTGCAACTTTCTTACCAAAGAATTTTCATCGAGAAGTCTATAAATGTTTACAAGTTTAGCAAAGATTTTATTTAAGAATTTCAAAATTTTTCAGAAAATCATTATTTATATTTATTTATAGAAATTACAAGATTTTGTTAAACTTTTTCTATTAGATTTTTTTTTCTAAATCTCTATAATTTTCTTAAATGATTCATACTTTTAGTTTTTTTTTACATTGAGGTTTCTAGAATTTCTCACAAGATTTTAGATTTATAAAACTTCTTTGAGGATTCTAGAAGTATACTGTGTTTTGTTTTTCTCATCTAATAAATAAATAGATATTTCCAGAATTTTTAGCAAAAGATTTTATTCGAGAGTTCTAGATTATTCAGAATGCTCTTTCAAGATTTTGTTTAACTTTACAATTTATAAAGATGTTTTCTTCAAATTTCTAGAACTTATTTAGAGGCTTCTAGAAGTTTCAGGAATTCCCCCTTCATATATATTTAGAGGCTTCTAGAAATTTCAGGAATTCTTCCTCCATATTTTCAGTTTTTTTCTTCTTCCTTTCCAAAGAATTTTGATCGAGGATTATAGAATTTTTCACAAGTTTTCCTTATAGATTTCTAAAGCTTTTTTGGAGGGTTCTAGAAGTTTACAGTAATTTTTTCTTCATATTTCCAGAATTTTTAGCAAAGGTCTTATTAGGGAGTTCTAGATTTTTTTTAGTTCGTTTCAATATTTATAGAATTTTCTTTGAGGCTGTTTCCAGTAATTTCTCTTCCAGATTTTAATATTGTCTTATAAATTGCAAAGATTTCCTTCAGTGCTCAAAAAGAAAAAAAAGAACCTTAGACTCTTTTTGACTCTTTTTTGAGAGTAACTTTTATTCAGATTTGGAGGCTATAGATTTTTCTAGAAAATCTGTTCCTAGAAATCTAGACTCTTTTCAGTTATTTCTTATCCAGATATTAAGATTGTTTTTAAGCTGTCTTTTAAATTGCGAAGTTTTTAGAATTTTTTTCTAGAAATGTATATTTTTTTGTAGAGTTTGGGACATTTCCATTTAAATTAAGGCTTTTTTAGAAAATTTGGTTTTAGAATCTAGACTTTTTTTCGAGAGTAATAATTTTTCTCCACATTTCAATTTCTAAATCGCAAAGAGCTTTTTGAGGCTCTTAAATTTTTAGAATTTTCCTCAGGAAATCTAGATTCTTTTCTCGAGGGTTCAGAAAATTTCTAGAAATTCATTCTCCAGAGTTCAAGATTTTTCTTGAAGTCGTCTTTTAAAATGCAAAGATTTTCTTTGAGGCATTAGGATTTTCTGGAAGTTTTTTTTCTAAAAGTTTAGAGTTTAGAAAATGGCCAATAACTGCTTCGCCAAATTATTTTTTTTTCAAACTTTTCTTATAAATTGCGAAGATTTTCTTTCGGACTCTAAATGCTTCTTAATTCGTCTTCTTTTCGAGAATTCAGGTAAATTTCAGTAATTGCTTCTCTAGAATTCAACATTTTGTTTCAACTAGAGGCAATAAAAATATTTAGATAGTTCTAAATTGCTGAATGTTTCTTGGAGGGTCTAGAATTTTTTAGAACATTTTGCCCTAGGAATCTTTTCTTATTTTCAAAAAAGTTTAAGGAATTTCCAGTAATTTCTCTTCCCGATTTCAAGTTATTTTTTCAACTGGTCTTCTAAATTCTAGAAGGATTCTAGAAGTTTTCTTTGTAGATTTCTAAAGTTTTTTTGGAGGTTTCTAGAAGTTTACAGTAATTTTTTCTTCATATTTCCAGAATTTTTAGCAAAGGTCTTATTCGGGAGTTCTAGATTTTTTTTTAGTTCGTTTCAATGTTTATAGAATTTTCTTTAAGGCTGTTTCTAATAATTTCTCTTCCAGATTTTAATATTGTCTTATAAATTGCAAAAATTTCCTTCAGTGCTCAAAAATTAAAAAAAAATCTTTTACAGAACCTTAGACTCTTTTTTGAGAGTAACTTTTATTCAGATTTGGAGGCTATAGATTTTTTTAGAAAATCTGTTCCTAGAAATCTAGACTCTTTTCAGTTATTTCTCATCCAGATATTAAGATTGTTTTTAAGCTGTCTTTTAAATTGCGAAGTTTTTAGGATTTTTTTCTAGAAATGTATATTTTTTTGTAGAATTTGCGACATTTCCATTTAAATAAAGGCTTTTTTAGAAAATTTGGTTTTAAAATCTAGACTTTTTTTCGAGAGTAATAATTTTTTCTCTACATTTCAATTTTTTTTCAACTTCTAAATCGCAAAGAGTTTTTTGAGGCTCTTGAATTTTTAGAATTTTCCTCTGGAAATCTAGATTATTTTCTCAAGGGTTCAGGAAATTTCCAGAAATTTATTATCTCTATCCCACCCTCCAATCAGTAAAACATCATCAAAAATTCTTTGAAAAATTTGCATGAATAAATCTTTGAAAATTGCAATTATTTTGTGTTTATTTATATTTTATAATTTTTAACTAAAACCCTTGCTTATGTTTTACTGATTAGAGGGTGGGATAGAGGCCACCCACCCACCCTACATATACATGATAACTATAATTGTTAACCGTTGATGATTTTGCTGCTAAAAACAATAAAACCATCTATGAAACAATAAAAAACAAAATCAAAATTTAAGTTTAAATATAAATGACTACCTATAGCTAATCTTATCTAATTCAGATTTAGAGTCTGCCCACCCATTATGTATCAAGTTTTTACTAATTTACTCACTCAAAAATTTTACCTTTTTCATTTTTTTTCTATTCAAAAAGTTTTGTAATTAATTTCATTGGATACGGCGAGACGATAAGGAATTAATGTTTGTATGTATATGTAGGGTGGGTGGGTGGCCTCTATCCCACCCTCTAATCAGTAAAACATCATCAAAAATTATTTGACTTTGTCAATTTGCTTTTAATCAAATTTTGTAAATAAAGTTATCAGTAATTAATGTTGAGATGGATATGTGGGGTGGGTGGGTGGCCTCTATCCCACCCTCCAGTCAGTAAAACATCATCAAAAATTATTTGAAATAATTGTATGAATACATCAAAACAAATTTTATTATTTTGTGTTTGTTTACATTTTTTTAGAAATTTACAAAGAAAACTTCTAGAATCCTTCTAGAATTTAGAAGACCAGTTGAAAAAATAACTTGAAATCGGGAAGAGAAATTACTGAAACTTTTTTGAAAATAAGAAAAGATTCCTAGGGGAAAATTTTCTAAAAAATTCTATACCCTCCAAGAAACATTCCGCAATTTAGAACTATCTAAATATTTTTATTGCCTCTAGTTGAAACAAAATGTTGAATTCTCTAGAGAAGAAATTACTGAAATTTACCTGAATTCTCGAAAAGAAGACGAATTAAAAAGCATTTAGAGTCCGAAAAAAAATCTTCGCAATTTATAAGAAAAGTTTGAAAAAAAATAATAATTTGGGGAAGCAGTTATTGGCCATTTTCTAAGCTCTAAACTTTTAGAAAAAAAATTCTAGAAAATCCTAATGCCTCAAAGAAAATCTTTGCAGTTTAAAAGACGACTTTAAAAAAAATCTTGAACTCTGGAGAATAAATTTCTAGAAATTTCCTGAACCCTCGAGAAAATAATCTAGATTTCCAGAGGAATATTCTAAAAATTCAAGAGCTTCAAAAAACTCTTTGCGATTCAGAAGTTGAAAAAAATTTGAAATGTGGAGAAAAAATTATTACTCTCTAGATTTTTCTAAAAAAAAGCCTTTATTTAAATGGAAATGTCCCAAATTCTACAGAAAAATATACATTTCTAGAAAAAAATCTAAAAACTTCACAATTTAAAAGACAGCTTCAAAAACAATCTTGATGAGAAATAACTGAAAAGAGTCTAGATTTCTAGGAATAATCTGAATAAAAGTTACTCTCAAAAAAGAGTCTTCTTCAATAAATTGCGAAGATTTTCTTTCAGACTCTAATTGCTTTTTAATTCGTCTTCTTTTCGAGAATTCAGGTAAATTTCAGTAATTGCTTCTCTAGAATTCAACATTTTGTTTCAACGAGAGGCAATAAAAATATTTAGATAGATCTAAATTGCGGAATGTTTCTTGGAGGGTCTAGAATTTTTTAGAAAATTTTCCCCTAGGAATCTTTTCGTATTTTCAAAAAAGTTTAAGGAATTTTCAGTAATTTCTCTTCCCGATTTCAAGTTGTTTTTTCAACTGGTCTTCTAAATTTCTAGGAGGCTCTAGAAATTTTAGAAAATTTAGAAATTTAGACTTTTTTTTTAATGGCTCAGAAATTTCTCCTTCAGATTTCAAGGTTATATTCTTATCTTTTAAATTGCAAAGGCTCTAGAACTTTTTAGATAATTTGATTGTAGAAATCTTTTCTTGAGGGTTCAGGAAATTTTCATTACTTTTTACAATTAAGTATTGTAATCCCAATTTATAAAAAGGACGATCGGTCAAACATTTTTAATTATTATTATTCTCCCTACTTTTTTTCAAGTTTTCATAAAAATTTTGAATGACTTTCTTATTTATCACTTAATAATTTAATTAAGGAATATATGTCGTTTATATTCCGTATTAACATTCCATGTTTCTGTCTTCGTCGTATATATTAACTATTGACTGTTGGTTAAATATAAATTATAATTGCTGTTAAAATAATATATCTTGATGTACTTTAACCATCAACAATAAGATAATATTTACACGTCTTAATTAAACTCTAAACGGACCCCTTTTGATGGCAATTAAGTAACTGAAGCAAGAGAATTTCATTATTTTGTACGTGACACCCCTCTCGAACGAACGAACGAAAAGACAAATTTTGGAGGCTCCCCTATTGAAAGTAATGTTTCCACCGCGAAGGAATATTACTTTTCAATTACTGGGCCCAGAATCGCCGGGTGATCGATCGGTGCGCCCCCCTCGCGAAGGGATGATTTACAGACGGCAGCGACTCCTCGAAAAGCCCATAATGCGGCGTTCTTCTCCTCCTTCCGGCGGATTAATGTAATGCGGTGCGGCCCAATTTAATCGGGATCATCTAGAAAACCTGCGTGTCCTGGCCGCGGCATTTATTATTCTAATGCGGCCCGACGAATTATTTATGCCTTTCTTTGTGCGGAAGGACTTAGGTTTATGATGCTCATTTTGAATCTGGGAATCAATACAGGGTGGGTTTTGTAATATTATAATAGATAATCCAATTTATCAAAAGTTATCTTCAGAATTCTTATAGTTTATAGATAATTCAATTTATCAAAAGTTATCTTCAGAATTCTTATAGTTTATAGATAATCCAATTTATCAAAAGCTATCTTCAGGATTTCTTGTTGTAATTCGTATAGTCTATCACAAATCTTATTGATAAAGACTATAAAACTTTGTAATCAGAATTTGTAATCAAATTTCTAGCAGATATCCTTTGGAAAATTTCCAAAGATGATTTTGAAGCGATGTCAAACATTCTGACTGTTAACTGGTTTAATTTAAATTGGGCGCATCAAAGGGCCATCCCTTCGCATTCCCTTTGAGCCTTTTTCTCTTCTGCACTTAAAATGCGATTCATCTCGCATTTGCCGTATCGTTTACGCCCGATGTGGAGGAGTGGAACCGACGCCGTCTTCGATCACGACGGATTGTCTTTTACGACGACGGTATCTATTATATCAGGTCCACGTTGCCCTGGTAGATGTGTGTTATTTATTATCAGACTTCAAAGGCAGAGAGGCAGACGAGGCTCCAGAAGGCATTCCCCCAGACAGGCGAAATAAATCGCACCAGAAAGGAAAAGAGAGGGAGATACAGAGAAGAAAAGAAACGTGCGGAGATTTTCCCTCCTGCGGTATTAAAAAATTCCCCGACGCAAATTGCATTCGAACGCGTAATTGTGTTAACTTGTAATCAGATATTCAACAACACTGGGAGTTTATGTTATGCTAATGGCGGCTAATTGGGTTTCCGAGTTCTTGAGTTCTTGCGAACTAATCTAACTTTCGCTCGGTGACTTTGACATTAGCGCGTTTCTAAATAAAATTTTAGTTAATCCAACTAAGATGGATAAGTGTGTATTAAATATGAGATTTTACAGTTTTATATTCCACCTCTTCCATACTGCATTTCAATTATGTCGACTTCTGGCGGCTGGGTGACTTATTGTTCGCACGTTCTTGGCATATTGGGACTTGACTGATGTATAATAAAGTTCGTGACAGTATTTTAAGATAAATTTATGTAGATCTATTCGTATTTTAGTACTATGAGGTGTTACTTATTATTTGATCCCGTCATTTGCGATATGGTTTATTTTTGCGTAGACGATTTATGAATTTAAATTAAAAATGCTACTTTGAAAAGCCCTAATTAAAAATTGTATGTTGATGTTATATCCTTGTATTCAAATATTTGAGTTGTGCCCTCGAAAAATAAATAAGAAAAGGTTGCCGACCCCTCAAATTCGTTATGTTTACACATGAGCGAACACAAACACCACATCCATATACCTGCATGAATTTTCAACACAAAAAAAAATTGCGAAAGACCCTACAGTTTATACCCACTGGGCTTCTGCAGCTTTTTTTTAAAATAAATCATACGAAGCAGAAAGATTAAACTTACAAAATGCTGTAAATTAGGGACGAAATAATTTACACACTTATTAGCATGACATTACTTTAATCCATACTCTTTAACAAACAGCTTTTTCTGGAAGCTTCCTCAATCTCAAGGAATGATTCGTCATTTTTGGTCGCACATTATGACAACTGCTTAAATAACTTAAAGAGAAGTAATTTAAGGTAAATTTGCTGAAGAAAAACACTTATTTTGTACCATGATATTTTTATTTTCAGTCACCTCATACATGTTTCGATAATTACAAATCATTTTCAAAGAATAAACGGTTTTACATATCTGGTTTCATCAAGAGTGTAGCTCAAAAAGTATCAATCATATTTTAAGGTATGTTCAATACAAATAAAACGTTATTAAATTATTATATATACTATTTTTCACTAATTTTTGGATATTCCTCGTATATCAAGCATGAATATTATTACCTTTTAATCAAACGATTAAACGAAAAACATTAAAGATTAAAGTATGTAATTTGATTCGACGTTCGTGTTCTCTAAGCGTATTCACGTCTCTCATTCGGTAAAGTCAATAACCGACACATTTCGACGTTTTGTCGGCGACTGATTGAATTAAACATTTGCTTTCCGCCCTTATGTGTACGGAGGCGGGCTCAAAGGGACGGCGTAACTTATTCAAAAACGGTCATCCCGTTTGCCTGCAGGTCGGCCGCTCGTAAAACCCGTTTAAAAAAAAAAACGCTCGGATGATGTTGTACATCACCTCGTGACAGATCATAACGGCACAAATTGCCACATCGGAATCGGACACGGCCGTCGCCGTGATAGGAATCGCGGATGCTGTGACGCGACTAATTATTAATTAAATCAATATGTGCTCCTGTTCCGTTCGTAATTAGTGTTATGTGACGGTAATTGGAGGCTATTCGATAATGGAAAGGCGTAAAAGCAAAAATTAATAAAAATGGGTTAAAATAACAGTAGTAGTAATTTCATTAATAACAATCTAATCTAATGAAGGAAGAAAGAATACTTTAAAAAAAACCTAATTAAAACCTAAAATAAGTTCTAAATACGAGGGATAGTAGGAAAGTAGTATCCGGTTGCTATGTGCGGAGCGTTGGCAGTAGCCCCTGAATGTGTGCTTACATGTTCAGTTGCATTTTAGCTGTCTGTGTGCAAAGCTACGTCTCGCTGGTTAACTGTGCTGTAAACTAAGCAAATTTTTAACAATAACCTTTTTTCGTAAACCTCATAGTTTTCGAGAAAAAATTAAAGAAAGTACTATGATGACCACATCACCACTTTTATGTTCTTTTCACATTTTACAACTTTTAATTAAAACCCTCGCTTATGATTTACTGATTAAAGGGTGGGATAGTAGCCACCCACCCACCCTACATATACATGATAACTTTAGTTGCTAATCGTTGATGATTTTGCTGCTATAATCAATCAAACCCTTTATGTAATAAAAAAAATACAACAAAATCAAAATTTAAGTTTAAATATAAATGACTTTCTATAGCTAATCTTATCTAATTTAGTTTGACTGTCCACTCATCATGCAACAATTTTTATTTATTTACCCACTCAAGAATTTTACCCGTTTAATTTGTTTTTTTACAAAAAGTTTTGTAATTAATTGTATTGGAAACCGCGAGACGATAAGGAATTAAAGTTTATATGTGTATTTAGGGTGGGTTGGTGGCCTCTATCCTACCCTCCAACCAGTAAAACATAATCAAAAATGGTGATGTGGCCAACATAGTACTTTCCCTATATTTTTCTCGAAAACTATGAAGTTGAATTTGATGGAAAATTATGATAATCTTAAAAACCTAGGGAAGAACTTACTGAAAAATTCTACTGAAACATTGTAAAAATGTCTGAAAATTTCTCAAAAATTATGGTAAGCTTGAAAAACTGCTGATAAATTGTAAATATATGGAAGAAAATTATTGAATTTTTAGAGCGGAAAATGCTGCAAACCTCTGAAAAGATCTAGAAAAAATATGTTGATGAAAAATTGTAAAAATTCAAATATCTTTAAAAAACTTTTAAAATCTGAAGGAAGAAATTTACTAATCTGGAAGAAACAACTGCTGGAAAATTGTGGAATTATGGATTCTTGAATTTGAAAAAGGAAATGGAAATGCTAAAAAAAATGCTTGATAGTTCTATAAAAAAAAATGCTGCTGAAAAATTGAAAAAGTCTCATGACAAATTCTCACTATTTCAAAAAAAAAATAGAAATTATTGTAAAATTTAAAAAGCTTAGAAAATTCTTAAAAGAATTCTAAAACCTTTAAAAAATATTCTCGAATTTAGTAGAGAAATTAATGAAAAATTCTAGCAATCTGGAGGAAAACGGTTCGATAAATCATGGAGAAGAAATTGAAAATTGTAAAAATCTTAATTCTTGCCATTTTGAATGATTTTAGAAAATTTAAAAACTCCCAAGAAAATTCTAAAAATACAAATTATTATTAAATTTGAAAACCCGCACAGAAACTTCTCACAATTTGGAAAAGAATTCTTGAAACCTGAAAAATAAATTATAGGAAAATAACTGTATATGTAGGGAGGGTGGGCGGTCTCTATCTCAACCTCCAACCAATAATATATTCTACTATTTACAATTTTAAAAAAATCTAAACTATAAATAAAACCTTAAGAAAAATTTTCGCCATTTAGTGAAGAAAAATATACATTTCTGAACTTGAAAACTTTTAAAATTTTTAAAATTTAAAAGAAAAACTGCGGGAAGATTATAAAATCTCTTAAGATATTTCACATAGTTAAGAAGAGAAAATAAAGGAAAATTCTAGAAATATAATTCTAGTTAGAAAAACTGCTGGAAAACTGTAGGAATATGGAAGAAAATTCTTCTTTAGAAGAGATTTTGTAAATTTCTAGAAATCTAGAGAAGGAAGTCTAGAGAATTTAAAATTCTTCTGAAAAATTGTAAATACTTAAGGAAAATATTTGGCATTTGGAAAAGAAAATGTTGAAAAAAATAGAGAAAATTAAAAGAAAGATTTTAGGAAATTTGGAAACCTAAATTCATAAAATCTGAAATAAAAAATGCCGGCAGAAATTAGGGAACAATTCTAAAAAAAATGTTTTTTAAAAACTGTATAAATTTTTAGGATAATTCTCGCCATTTGTAGACTACAAATTTTTAAGATTTGAAAAAGAATATACTTGTAAATTCTAAAATAAACAAAAACCTAAGATATGGGAAGCTTCAAAAAAAAATTTAATTTAGAAAAAAGCTATTAATTATTAAATCTAATGAAAACAATGAAAAAATATTTTCTCAATTTCGAAGAGGAATGAATGGAAAATTTTATTCAACTAGAAGATAAATGCTATAGGATTGTAGAATTAAGAAGAAACATTTTAAAAAACTGATGAGAAAATGATGAGATTCTACAAAAATTCTGCTGAAAAATTGTAAAAATAAATCTCGAGAACAATTCTCACCATTTAGTGTAAAATATGTAGAAATTAAAAAAAGATATTAAACTTGGTGACCTCAAAAAAAAAACTTTTATAAACTGAAAAATTCTAAAATTCTCGAAAGATTCTCCCAAAAATTTAAAATTGTGCAAAAAAAATATTTCGTAAAATTTTAGCTATGGAAAATCAATTAAAAATTGTTAAAAATATTCTTCAAATCTCAATTATCTTCTTAATCAATCAACTTGAAGGTTATCCTATGAAAATTTTCGCCATTTAGAGTAAAACATAACATAATTTCTTTTTTATTCAATAAGTTTTGTAATTAATTTTATTAGAAACCGCGAGGCGATAAGGAATTAAAGTTTATATGTATATGTAGGGTGGGTGGGTGGCCTCTATCCCACCTTCCAATCAGTAAAACATTAGCGAGTGTTTTAATTTAAAAGTTATAAAATGTAATAAAACATAAAAAATTGTGTGGTAACCATAGTACTTTCTCTGTATTTTACTCGAAAACTATGAGGTTTACGCTAAGAGGCTATTCTTTATCATTTCTTCACTTTTAAATTCTCTATAGTTATATAAGTTTCACGTAACTCGTATCGTTTATTAGTAATTGGCTAAAAATATCAAAATTTTTAATTTTTTTTTCTGCTCAAAAGTTAAGAATTTTATGAAAAATATGTTCTAATAAAACTTGTTCAGTTTCTCTTTCCCTTTAGCTTTTGTTAGAAAAGTTTTGTAATATTTCCAATATTAAAAAAATATCGGAAAAAAACAAAAAACGGCCTCGAGTAAGCACGCACTTCCGGTTTATGAATGTTCACCAAAAGCTTTTCAGTTCCAGTTTTTAACGATAAAACCATTGGTTTAAACTTTTATCTCAATCGGATCGTTCGTTTTTGAGATACAGCGCCCATAGACATTTTCATGCACGAAAACAATACTTCCCCTATATACAGGGTTATTCACGCTATACGGCATGGAATATTGTGGCCAAAATACGTGACTTTCAAAAAGTTTCACTTTGGGGATATATGGTGGTCTATTAGGGCTACTTTTTAAAATTACTTTCATAATATACAGGGTGTCCCAAAAACCATAAAAGTATCAAAGTTGTGTTTTTTTTAATGAAACACCCTGTAACCCTGTATTTTATTGCATTTTTGGATCCTTCGATCAAAATAAGTGTGTGTTTTAATAAGGTTTTTATTACTTAAACCTTAAGGTTTTTGAAATAATTTGAATTTTGTAAAAATTTAACCTAATTTTCATGTTTCAAATACTTAAAAAGTAATTAAGTTATGCATACCAAATTTACACTGAAATGTAACAATAGATCATATTTTATTTTCCAAGTATAATAAATTTGACATCTTATACCGGATGTAAATAAACTGGAATTAAACAAATGAGAACTTTAAATGGCTATAACTTCATTTATTTAAATGGAACGCTATATTTATTAATTTATCAGCAAATGCACGTTTTAATTACCTTTCGAATGGTATTTAAATCTTAAGTGTTAAGTCTTCTCGTTTTTGCAGAAAACGCCAAAATATTGTTTATTGCACCGTTTTAGTACTTTTTAAGTAAAAATTTTTATGTATCTAGTTTTCTATGGTATTTAAAAACGTCAGATAATTAATTTAGTCTGTCATTTTAGTTTAAAAAGCCTGTCTTTTGTTATAGTTGTCTTATTTTGCATTTTTGTGTTAGATCGTTAGTAATCGTTATTGTTTGAACATCGCTGTTGTATTTTTTGGTAAAAAATGAATATTTACTCAAAAGAAGGGGTTATTGGCATTATTTTTATGCTTGGAGAGTGTCATCAAAATTGTTTATTGGCTTGTCGAGTTTATACTTAAAGGTTTCCCGAAAGAAATCACCCTAACCCAGCCATTTTTGAGAGACTATTCAACCAGTTTAAAGAAATTGGAAGTGTCAGTTATAAAAACCTCAGTATAAGAAAATCTGTGTAAATTTTCATTTTTTACAATGACATACAACAACCATGTTCAAACAATAACGATTACTAACGATCTAACACAAAAACGCAAAATAACACAACTATAACAAAAGACATCCTTTTTAAACTAAAGTAACAGACTAAATTAATTATCTGACGTTTTTAAATACGATAGAAAACTAGATACATTAAAATTTTTACTTTAAAAGTACTAAAATGGTGCAATAAACAATATTTTGGCGTTTTCTGTAAAAACGAGAAGACTTCACACTTAAGATTTAAATACCATTCGATAGGTAATTAAAACGTGCACTTGCTGATAAATTAATAAATATAGCGTTCCATTTAAATAAATGAAGTTATAGTCATTTAAAGTTCTCATTTGTTTAATTCCAATTTTTTTACACCCGGCATAAGATGTCAAGTTTATTATACTTGGAAAATAAAATATGATCTATTGTTACACTTCAGTGTAAATTTGGTATGCATAACTTAATTATTTTTTAAGTATTTGAAACATGAAAATTAGGTTACATTTTTACAAAATTCAAATTAATTCAAAAACCTTAAGGTTTATGTAATAAAAACCTTATTAAAACACATACTTATTTTTATAGACGGATCCAAAAATGCAATAAAATACAGGGTGTTTCATTTAAAAAAACACAACTTTGATACTTTTAGTGTTTTTGGGACACCCTGTATATTATGAAATTAATTTTAAAAAGTAGCCTTACGAGACCCCTATATATCCCCAAAGTGAAACTTTTTGAAAGTCACGTATTTTGGCCACAATATTCCGTGCCGTATAGTGTGAATAACCCTGTATATACTATATAGGGAAAGTAAAAATTATTTGAAATATTTATATGAATACATCAAATAAAAATGCAATTATTTTGTGTTTGTTTACATTTTACAACTTTTAACTAAAACCCTCGCTTAAGTTTTACTTATTAAAGGGTGGGATAGGGGCCACCCGCCCACCCTACATATACACGATAATTTTATATACTTTAAATACAGATTGACAATTAGTGTTGAGTAGTCTGTTGGTGTACGCATTCAGCCGACGTCTGCAACGTAAATGGCACAGGTTCGGTGCCCATGAACCACGTTACTCTTTTATAAACTTGAGACTGTTCTTTTAATCATTCCCATTTACTACTTTTAAATAAGATTTATTCTATCCGATTCAATTTTGAAATATTATTTACTTATTGACTGTAATAATCTCTAATATCCCTTCTTTATCACTGTGTGCTCCCATCTGTGGCCTGTCTGTGTTTGTCAAAATTAAAGTCCATATAATCGGAAGCTTGTGGTGAAGGGTGAAAAATATGTAAAATTCAATTCATTGTCACACTTGTAATAACTTATTCCATGGTTCAAAGGGTATACATGTAAAATAAAACCGTGTGCAAAGCTTTAGTTGAAAATAAATAGCGCTGTGATAATAAAACTAAGGAAAATCCATGGATTAACAACCAAATATTAGAACAAATGAAACAAAGAAATAAACTACAAAAAAGACTTATACGAAATCCAACAAATGAGATAATAAAAGAAGAATACTACATACAAAAACGAAAAACAACAAAATTAACAAAACACACCAAAAGATAATACCACAAAAACATATTCCAAAAAAATACCAATAACCCATATAAATTATGGAAAATTATAAACAAAGAAATAAATAAACAGAATAAAAAAGAAAATGACATCGAATTAATACGCAAAGAAAATGGGGTCATCACAAAAATAACCTAGAAATAGCTAAAGAAATAAATTTATATTTCGCAAATGTCGGAAAAAAAACTACGGGAGAAACAGATAGACACAGGAAAATCTTCAACAAAAAAAAATCAACAAATTAAGATATGAAACTCCAACATAGAACATACAAACAATTAAACAAAATAATAATGGAACTAAAAGATACAAAAGCACCAGGCTTTGACAAAATAACGAACCTCTTTATTAAACAAAACAAAAATACTGTTATGTACTGTTATGTTCTGGGTGGATGAATAATTAAATATTAAAGCACCTTAATTTAGTTTAGTTTATTATTATTAACGGGTACCCCCTTTTTACAACAATTACAATTTCTACATAAAAAATACTTAAATATAATATATAATACTTAAACTAATAATATTATATAAATGAATCTATTCTATATAAAAAAAATCTTAAATGTATATTTCTTAAAATTAAGATACAATTACAATTCGGCGCAACAATAAAAGTTTGTAATGATGAATTACATTATTAGTTTGACATGGCACTTCACGCAGCTAGGAAAATCCAACCGACAGCAAGCACTACAAAAAAAAAATACGTAATGACACGGAACAAACTCTTTTTAAATTGTGAAAATGACGAACCAAACAGGTCAACTTGTTCCCGATTAAATTCATTCTCCAGACGCATTAAACGGTCTATAGTGTAGTTAGTTGAAAAATTAATGCGGTGTACCCTTAGCCGAAAAAGAGGTGTAATTCTTCTAGATCTATCATTTAAATACAATATGAAATCTAACCTCTCCAGTATTAAGGGGCAGTAAATATGACCATTGATTAATTTAAAAAGTAAACACATGTCCAGGATCTTTCTTCTGACTTCCAGTGATTGTACATTTAAGTTGTTCATAATCCAGCCATATTCACCCTTTATATGATTAATACCCATTCTGAACTCCATACATCGCAGGAATTTTTTTTGCACAATCTCAATGGAAGCAATGCTCAATTGGGTATGCGGAGACCATACGCAACTAGCATATTCTAACTGACATCTCACCAGCGAAAAATACAACGTAGCCACACACGCCTGTCTCAACTTACGTCCAATGTACCAGACAAACCCCCATATACGACAAGCTTTTAAGACTATTTTATTTATATGAGTTTTAAATGTAAGTTGTATGACAAAAATGACTCCTAAATCCTTTATTTCATTACGCGTTGCAAAAAAGAGGTCTCAAGTCGATATGCAAAATCTATATGCCTATTCGATCTACAGAATGACATAGATTGACATTTATCTTTCTTTAGAAATAAATCGTTATCATAACACCACTTGTTAATCCTGTCAATATCATCCTGAAGGACAAAACAATCATCTAGGCTACTAATAATTTTAAATAACTTGAGGTCATCCGCATACAGGAGGCACTCCGATTCATATATCACTTTCACAATATCGTTAATGAATAACAAAAAAAGAATAGGTCCGCTATGCGACCCTTGCGGCACACCAGATGTAACATTGAAAAATTGCGATATAAAATTATTTACTTTAACACACTGAACGCGATTCGTTAAAAAAGAATTAATCCACTTCCAAGCTCTTCCAACTTCCTTAATAGCATCGAATGATTTACCCTACCGAATGCTTTAGCAAAATCAGTATATATAACGTCTACTTGATAATTAATAAGTTTGTTATTGTGGACCTCCCAGTCAGGAAACCGTGCTGTCTATCCGTAATTAAAATCTTGGACATCCAAAGAAGCTGCTGAGTAATGGTTTCATCTAGAAGCTTTGGAATAATGGACTGCAATTAGTTTCAGGTCCCCCGTCTTAAAGATAGGACGGATGAAACTTCTCTTCCACATATCAGGTACAATCTCTTCTTCAGTAGACCTTGAAAATAAGATATAAATTGGGTTCACCAGAGTAAAAGCACATTTCTTTAGAATACAGCTAGGGAGATCATCCGGGCCCGTAGCATTATTTTGCCTTAAAAGTGCTGTCAGTAACCATTCTCGGTCAATATGGAATCTAATATAATGTGCTTGTTCGTTATTACTAGTAGATGTATTATCCTTGCAAGTCCTAGGAGGAGCATAGACCGATGAAAAGTACTTGGCAAATAGTTCCGAAATACTACTTCCATCACGAGCCACCTCATCGTTGTAGTACATCACACTGGGAAGCTCGTCTTCATTTTTGAATTCATGCACATAAGACCAACATTTTTTTGGATTTTCACTTATTGCTGATTCTACCTTGGTGAGGTAACGATGATAAAGTAGGGAATTCAGTTGTTTACAATTTGATCTAAGTTGACTGGAAGTCTGATAATCCTCATAAGTTCTGCTCGTTTTGTATTTTATATGCGAATCCTTTTTCTTTCTGATTAATGCTTTAAGTTCTTTATTCACCCATCTAGGAAAGTTATCATATTTAACTGGAACATATTTGAATGGTATGAATCTATTTATGCCCGTATGAACAATAACGTAGAATAGGGCCGTAGCCACCTCTAACTCAAGTTCACGAAGGACGTTCTAATCGACAGAACTCAAAAACATATTCAAATCTGAAAAATCTGAGATATGAAACAAACATTTCTTAATATAGGTCTTTAGAGGATGATATCTAATACTGTCAATAATAATATTGTAAGCAAAATGGTGGTCTGTAGACTTGGAAAAGGGATCGTTGTCTTTGGATATTGTTAACCCAGTTATATTGCTAAATACTAAATCCAGAAACACATTACGAGCATTCGGTAAGATGTTACTCTGTTTAAGATTGAGAAAACAATAAGATTCCAGTACTATATTAGCAATAGTATCAGACGATTTCAGAGAGTTATAAACAATACCGTTCACGTCCCATTTTAAGCTTGGAATATTATAGTCTCCACATATAAGATACTTGTAATTATCATGATCATATACTAAGTTTTCTAAAATTGAGCAGTGATTACTATAAATTTGAGGCGCACTGGGAGGGATATAGACAGCACCAAACAAATAATGAGTTAAGCCAATCTTTGCCGAGACAAACAGATGTTCAATTAAATTATTCCGTAAAATTAGGCAAGTAGGAAAACACTTCTTGATTGCGATCAAAACCCCGCCACCCCGAATTTCACCCGTTTCAGACCTATCGGATCTATATATTTGGTAATTGTCAAAGCGCAACATTGAATTTGACATATCAGAATACAACCACGTTTCAACCAAAATAATTACATCATTACTATTAACAGTTGAAATAATACCTAATAGTTTAGTACGCATGCCGCCTACGTTTTGATAATAAATCATCAGTTTTTTGAAGAGACGCCGGAGCTTTCACTTTGGGACTTGCTCTTGGAAATGTAAGGAATGTCATTCCGGTATCGAATACTAAGATCCGATTCCCCATTCTCCACTCTCGTAGTTAGCTCTTTTAATCTCTTAAAAATTATTAGGATGCACCTTTATTATGTCGTACAATCACCTATCTGGCCTGAAACATTATGGGAGTCAAAGAGAGTCCATGGGAAATCGTACAATCGAAAAGGCAATTTCTCGAAATCTATTCAAGTTCTTAGCTTCAAAACTTTACTTTTACATTGACGAATTTATATCATGTTTGAAATATACATACTCTAGATGCCGTCAAGATAGTCACTACCAAAGTATCGACGAGTCCATGACAAAATTCAAAGGCCGCACATCGCTGAAGCAGTACATGCCCCTAAAGCCCACTAAACGAGGAATAAAACTGTGGCTTCGTTGCGACGCAGATTCCGGTTATACTTACGATGTCGAAGTGTACTCGATGTACTGTAAAGGATCTCCTACGAGTACTTCTAGCAAGGATGGATCCTTGACTCTTGGTGAACGGGTCGTCAAATCTCTTCCTTCAACAATCAAATCGAAAGATGTTGTTCTGTGCTTCGACAGATTTTTTAAAAGCGTAAATTTATTAGAGACGCTGAATTATGCTGCGTTAGGTACCTGCATGGCAAACCGGAAAAATGTACCCGCTATTGAAGGTAAACTTCAACGTGGACATTCTGCATTCAGATGTTCTTCTACAGGACTGCTATGTGTGAAATGACAAGATACTAAAGAAGAATTGCTACTAAGTAATTGCCACAAGCTTAATTTGACCACAGTTACAAAAAGGACCAAAACTGGCGATCAGGAGACAATTGAGTGTCCAGAAGCAATTGCATTCTATCGCAAGAAAATGGGAGGAGTTGATCGAGCTGATCAATTCATAGGCATGTACGATCACGACAGGAAATCTGCTAAATGAGAAAAAAAGTGTTTTATACGTGTTTCAGTATGTCTGCAGTAAATGCATGGATTATTTGTAATGATTTGAGACGGAAGAATTAACAAATTCCTTATGTTTGTTTCATAGTAACTCTTACCGAAGAACTAATCACTCAAGGCATGACAATTACCTCCATGACTCCAACAACAAAGAGGTCCTCCTTCTAAGAAAAGAAAACTTTACGGTGCAACACCTTTGCACCTTCCTATAGAAGGACAAACAAGAAGAAGATGTGCAAGATGCGCGGGAGAAAAACGACAAAAAAGAACAAAAACAATTTGCAAGGAATGTAATTTGCCTTTGTGCAAAGATTGTTTTATGTTGTATCATACAAAATAGTTTAGCATTTATATAAATTTGAATAATTAAATCATACTAAAAATATGTCTGAGTTTGTAACTGCGAGATTTGAATCCTGCTGGTTCATCTTTGTACCACACAAAAACCCTGTTGGTAAACAGTTGTACCATAACCCCCCGCCCAGCCCCCCAACATAATTAATTTTTTTTCAGCTAAATAATATAAGTTGGTACTAAATTGTCCCAAATATTTATAATTTTTGTTTCAAAATGAATTTCTTAAATTCAGGGACAAAAGAGTTAAATATAAATGACTTTCTATAGATATTCTTATCTAATATAAATATTAAGTCTGCCCGCCCATCGCGCATAAAAAAAATTACTCACTCAAAAATTTTACCTTTTAAATTACTTTTTTATTTAAATTAGTTTTGTAATTAATTTTATTGCAAACCGCGAGACGTTAAGTAATTAAAGTTTATAAATATATGTCGGGTGGTTGAGTGGCCTCTATCTCACCCTGTACTCAGTAAAACATAATCAAAAATCAATAAAATGAAGACGTAGCTAGTGCTATTGCAAGTGAAAAGAAGGTGTTTACCTACAAAAATTGTAGGAAACGTATTGTTCGTGATAGGACAGAGTGTTGTGTTTGCTCGGCCACATTTCATCCCGAATGCCAAGGGAAACCAAAATTCTCATCCAAACCATACATGCACGGTGACAATTGAAGAAGGCATTAAGGAATTCAAGGTACTTCAAAATCAAATTAGAGAATTAACTAAATATGTGACGCAATTAAATGAGTAAATAGTACATTAAAACAAAATTACAATACGCTTATATCAACGAATCAATATTTATTAAATAGGTTAGAACAAATTGAGGCCAAACATTACCGTATTAATGAGAAGAATTCTTCAAATAAAGCAGACAATAATATACATCAAATCCAAGAGATCGAGCATGAGTCTTTGACAGAAGATATAAGATTGAAAACACTAAACAAACAAAAAAATACTTCAATCCCTGAGATTCCAAACATTCATACAAAGAAATTCTAGTAAAAAGGCCAAATGTAAACATAAACAAAAAACTTGAATTAAAAGAACGCAAGTCTGGAATTTCAAACAACGAAAATATTTCTAATCAAGAAAAATGGGAACAGTTTGCCTATAGAAAGAAAAAAACATCAAAACGTGAAGTAATAATTCGATCCGGAAAATCGGAAGGTTTATTTAAAGCCACTCCAAGGATGTCATGGTATTTCGTAGGACG
The DNA here is from genome assembly GCA_963969525.1 of Ontholestes murinus. Taxonomy (NCBI): domain Eukaryota; kingdom Metazoa; phylum Arthropoda; class Insecta; order Coleoptera; family Staphylinidae; genus Ontholestes; species Ontholestes murinus. Next base: position 78,374,169 of record OZ018388.1, read on the forward strand.
AGTCGACCCAGAAACAACTCAATCGGAAATTTAATCGTATATCAGGAAACACATTCGTGAAAATGACCAGTTAGAAATCACACAGATAAAAATTAAAAGAGAAAATGAAAACGCTTTTAAAATTGGTTTTGAGTCCAAATTCGAAGAAAAATTCAAAGAACCGGATAATTGGCCTGCTAATCTAACGTATCTAGTGAAATCTCTACAAATATTGGTGTCCCGCAAGGAAGTATTTTAGGACCCCTGTTATTCCTAATATATATTAATGACCTTCCTAATGTAATGAGTGAAAATTCCATAATAAATTATGCTCATGATTCGAGTATTTTAGTGAAAAGTAAGTCAATGAATAATTCAATTATGAAATCTCAGTTTATATTTGAATAGTTAAAAATTGCATTAATCAAAATAAATTAATTCTGAACAAGGGCAAAACAGGTCTAATAATATTCAGTTCTAAATCTTTAAATTCTGAAATTAATGACATCCAATTAAGAAATACGAATATTAGCCTTAAAATAATTAGGACTAACTATAGATAGGTACTTAGATTAGAAAGAACATTGTGTTAACCGCTCTTCAAAGTTAAACTCGGCGTGCTATTCACTGAGAATTTTGGCAAAAATGTTTGATTACAAAACACTACATACAATATATTGCTCTAACTTTGAATCCATTATGAGATATAGAATAATATTTTATGGAAGAAGTACACTATGTAGGCAATTTTTTATAATACAAAAGAAGGCAGTTAGGATTCTTCTAGGTTTGAAATATAATGAAACCTGCAAGGGACGTTTTAAATCATCAGGTATCTTAACTTTTTATAGCCTATATATCTATGAAATTCTTTTATTTCATTTGAGAAACCGTAATGAATTCAAAGACAGTACTAAACAACACACTTCACATCATACTAGAAACACACATTTATTTAATTTTCCAATTCACAAGTTAGGAATTTTTGAAAAATCTCTATACTACGACTCATTAAAAATATTTAATCAACTTCCAAGGGTACTTCAACTTGAAATCAATTTAAATTCATTTAAGAGAAATCTTAAAAATTATTTAATACAAAGATAACTTTATTCACTCTCTGAATTTTAAGTTTAGTTATGATTTCCTGTTTTATTTGACGCTATCAATTTATTGTTGTTTGTATATATATATATTTTGTTTTTGTATGTTTGTATGAACACTATTTTTGAAATAAATTGAATTATTATTATTATTATTATCAAAAATTATTTGAAAAATTTGTATGATTAAATCTCTAAAAATTGCAACTATTTTGTGTTTATTTATGTTTTATAACTTTTAATTAAAACCCTCGCTTATGTTTTACTGATTGAAGCGTGGGATAGTAGCCACCCACTCATCCTACATATACATAATAACTCAATTGCTAATCTTTGATGATTTTGCTGCTAAAAACAAATAAACTCTTTATGTAATAAAATATATACGAATATTGTATTCATTTGGCGAAATTCCATCATTCCAAAGCACAAAATATTTTTTGTGAAAAGTCGTCATTGGGGGCACTACCGATTGTTTGTTTGTAGGTGAAAATGGTGCGCGGTTATAAACGTAAGACGCCGGCAATCCACAAAGGACAATTGGAAAAGGCAAAAAAGGCGGTCACAAACGGTCAATCATTACAAAGTGCAGCTGGTGAGTTTGGTTTGAAATATTTAACATTGCAGACTCATTGCGGTGATGCATTGAAGTTTCACTTAATTAGGTGAAACAAACAAAAAACAAAACAACAAAAAGTGAATTTTTTCAACAACCTATTATTAACATATTGTTTCATTAAGTAAAAAATGAGAAACTAATTCAAAATATATCTCTATCGATACCAAATCATACGCTGCTTTTAGATCCAGATAATCCGTATACATGCTTTCTCCTTCGTCCATCACGAGCTCTACGATTCTGCGCAATCCCTCTTTCCTCTCCCCTTCCTAAAACCTTCCTTCGCCTCTGACACCAATTGCATCTTCTCCACTTTCTCCAGTTTGTTCTTTACTATCGTCATCCCTAACTTATACCCGGTTTTCCTCATCATCACTCATTATAGTTTTCAATTTTCCCTCTTATGGATAGGGATCTCCTCCTCTCCTCTCCTTTCCGGGTTTAAAATCGCCTTGATCCTTTTCTTCTTCTCACTTCCTATATCATTCCACATCTCCGTCTTCAATCCATTCTGCTCTTTTCCCTCTTTTAAACTCCTCAAAAGCTCTCTACAACCGCTCCCATTTCTTCTATTAAATACTATGCCCTCCTAATTAACATTTATATTATTATTGTCGTTAATATCATTATATGTTGCGCATTCGACATTACGTTCGAACAATTTGGAAGGAGAACTAACAGGGACATTTAATGACTGACTATCACTTGGCTTGGAACATTTATAAGACAAATGCCAAAAAAAACATGGTAATATCAGAGATAAGCTATATGAATTCTTTGTAGCACTTGATACAACTTCTATGCTTTAAGCTATTACAAACTACACATTTAACCCCAGTAGTAACAGAAGTTTTGCATCTGGAGCACAGCATAATTGCTAGAAAATATTATCTCAATTAATTTACATATTCAGAATATAATTATTGGCAAAGGTTAAGATGAAGGTAAAGTCAATAAAAGGAAGAGATAATACAATACAGATTAAAAACATGTCATTCTGTGGTGGAAAAATAAAGGAAGTAAAAAATTGATTATTGTAGGGCACTGACCAACTTTGGTGCGAACTAATGATCAACAATACACTTAGAGAGGGGTATCGCAGTTTACCTACCATGGAACCATGGGAACCTTAATCAATGAGGATTGGAACCATTCACAGGAGGTTAGGTGTAGAATCAAGAAAGCAAGAGCTGCGTGTAAACTGTTCAAAAGTCACAGTCTCGGCATCAAAACAAGACTTCTTCGATGCTATATTTTCTCGATACTTTTCTTTAGAATGGTGTCATGGACATAGACTGAAGCAACACTCGAGGCTTTCGAAATGTATATATACAGGAGAATATTGAGAATCTTTTGAGTAATGAAAACCACCAAGAGAAAAAAACTAGAGTACCTTCGACGCATTATGAAAAACAAGACTAAATACCCCTGTTGAAGTCCTTTCTTCAAGGAAAAATCTATTTCAAGAGAGGACCAGGAAGCAGAAAAATATCATGGCTTAAAAACTTAAGATGTAGTTCTCAAAACCTACTATTGAATAATGCAGAGCAGGCGTGAACAAAGTAATCACCAATATTCGTAATGAGTACACACTCGAAGAAGGAGATCAACCTTGATTATTACGTGGGCGACCAATGGGTATACGAATTCGACTACGATCACTAATTTTAGGACAAGTTTCATCTGAAATATACAGTAGGAAAAGGTTTTGTTTGTAAGTGTTAACTGTACAGGCTGATATTTCCAAACTGCTCTGATTGGAAAGTATCTTCGTTTTAAGATTTTCTTTAATAAGAAAATGGGTGCTTCTTGGACGCATACAATAGATGGCATATTTTATAACCAAGGCGAGGAAATTGAATGGCGATTGTTGAACATGCACAGAGGGATAATTTATCGAATACTATTAATTTTACCCCTACAGATTCCTCAATCTGGTTGTTATAATTAAGATTCTCTGGCGACGATCATTCATTCTATTTTTAAGGAAGGCCTGGCTGATTAGTTTAAGCCGGAACGTCAAAAAATTTTCATCGATTTAAAACATGAAATCAAAAGTTTTTGATCTACTTAAGTCTTCTTTCTATGACAGAACTACTTCCTAGCGCGGTTCTACAATAAGTAAACTCAGTGCTACAAAAATTTTAATCAAAAAATCCGAAGAAAGGTAACGTTGGTCCGTAATATCATCATGATATATGATACATTTAAGGAGAAAATAAAAAATGATATTACCAAAAATGTGAGATCAGTTATTCTGCAACTGTAAAGACATAATTAATAAACAATATGGATTTTCTAAAAACTAATCAATTACTTTTGATATCTATTAGAGGCATTGGCAAATCGATATCAAATGTATGCTAATTGTACTAACTTTTCTAAGGCCTTTCATAATGTCAATCACAAAATTTTGTTAATAAAATTGAGCGCTGGTGGATATGCGAAAAATTTGTTGATTGATTTTGTAACTACCTGAAGGATAGAGCCTAGAGGGTTCGAATTTATAATATTTGTTCGTCTAAAATAAAGGTTCGGTTAGGTTAGGGGTTCCTCGGGGCTCACATTTTATTCTTGTTGTTCATTAATGGACAAAATTTGAAACGAAGTAAATTTCTTCTCTTCGCTGACAACCTGAAGTTATAATTATAAACAGATTAAATCCAGAGATGATCAATATTAATTGAAGTTAAATTCTAAAGTTTAAAATGTACACTAAAACAAAATGTTTAATTTTATTTAATGAAAAACCATTAATACACCGGCTGAACCAAAATGGCGATCGAAACTCAATTCAATAATTTAAATATGCAATCAGAGATTTGAAAAATTGTAAAAAATCAACTGATCATAGAATTAAGTTCAAAAGTTAACAATCTATACTTATAGAAGGTACCTTCAATTTTCTTTAATAAAAACCACCAATACATTGGTTGAAACAAAATGGCGACGTTCGAAACTCAATTCAATAAAATACATATGCAATCAAAGATTTGAAAAATTGTAAAAAAATTAACTGATCATAGAATTAGGTACAAAAGTTTAAGAACTATACTTAAATAAAGTGTTTTTAATTTTCTTTAATAAAAACCACCAATACATTGGTTGAAACAAAATGGCGATGTTCGAAACTCAATTCGATAAATTACACATACAATCGAAGATTTGAAAAATTGTAAGAAATCAACTGATCATAGAATGGTACAAAAGTTAAAAAAATATACTTAAATAAGGTATCTTTAATTTTCTTCAATAAAAACCACCAATACATTAGTTGAAACAAAATGACGACGTTCGAAATTCAATTAAAAAAATTAAATATGCAATCAAAGATTTGAAACATTGTAATAAATCAACTGATCATAAGATTAAGTTTAAAAGTTGAAAATCTATGCTTAAATAAAGTGTCTTTAATTTTCTTTAATAAAAAACACCAATACATTGGCTGAAACAAAATGGCGACGTTCGAAACTCAATTCAATAAATTACATATGCAATCGAAGATTTGAAAAATTGTAATAAATCAACTGATCATAGAATTAGGTACAAAAGTTTAAAAAATATACTTAAGTAAAGTATCTTTAATTTTCTTTAATAAAAAAACACCAATACATTGGTTGAAACAAAATGGCGACGTTCGAAATTCAATTAAAAAAATTAAATATGCAATCAAAGATTTGAAAAATTGTAATAAATCAACTGATCATAGAATTAGGTACAAAAGTTTCAAAAATATACTTAAATAAAGTATCTTTAATTTTCTTCAATAAAAACCACCAATACATTAGTTGAAACAAAATGGAGATGTTCGAAACTCAATTCGATAAATTAAATATGCAACCAAAGATTTGAAACATTGTAAAAAATCTACTGATCATAGAATTAAGTTCAAAATTTTAAAATCTATACTTAGATAAGGTACCTTCAATTTTCTTTAATAAAAACTATCAATACATTGATTGAAACAAAATGACGACGATCGAAACACTATTCAATACATTAAATTAGCAATCAGAGATTTGAAAAATTGTAACAAAATCAACTGATCATAGAATTAGGTACAAAAGTTTAAAAAATATACGTAAATAAAGTATCTTTAATTTTCTTCAATAATAACCACTAATACATTGGTTGAAACAAAATAGCGATGTTCGAAACTCAATTCGATAAATTAAATATGCAATCAATGATTTGAAAAATTGTAAAAAATCTACTGATCATAGAATTAAGTTCAAAATTTTAAAATCTATACTTAGATAAGGTACCTTCAATTTTCTTTAATAAAAACTATCAATACATTGATTGAAACAAAATGGCGACGATCGAAACACTATTCAATACATTAAATTAGCAATCAAAGATTTGAAAAATTGTAAAAAATCAAGTGATCATAGAATTAGGTACAAAAGTTTAAAAAATATACTTAAATAAAGTTTCCTTAATTTTCTTCAATAAAAACCACCAATACATTAGTTGAAACAAAA